>CM046862.1:26940657-27185079 GCA_025617745.1 Heliocidaris erythrogramma | reverse complement strand
AAATAATAAAAATAAACTAGAGTTTAATTCGTCATGACGAATTAGATCTGTCTTTCACTTTGTACGATCATGATTGTAATCAGGATGATCATAATAATGGGAAATGCAAAACTGAAGATAGGAAGTCAAGAATGCCATGAATGGAGATGCTTCTTGAGGACAGGAATGTAGCAAAATGTGTGAAACGGTCATTGTAAAAAGATTACGGTGATGAATGGATAATGGTGATGATGATGAAGATGATAATATAATGAAGGTGATGATAATGATATTCATGAGATTATGGTGTTGGTGATTTTGAAGATGATTGATGATATAATGATGATAATGATAATGATGATAATGATGGGGATAATGGTAAGGATCATGACTGCAATGACAGTGACGTTAACCATGCCAAATATGAACGAGAAATCACATTTCGTTATGAAGATACGACCATAAGTTGATTTGTAAAAATGGCGTCTAGATGACGTCACAATAAGATAATTAAGATAATTGACTAAGCCAATTTTGAGAAATTGTGATATCTAATAGGACTAATGATATTGTAGGATAGCTTTAATACACGTCAGTGAAACAGATTTTCCATAGGGATATACATAAACCACTGCACAGCACTTTGCAATAGACATAACATGCAAAATAAGGCATTTTATTACTTGGTTTGTGATTGTTTATGTTATAATAGTCGTAGAGGATGGTAAAATGACAAGTAAAAAGAAGCAAAAAAAAAAAAAAAAAAAAAAATCGCCCCGGGGATCGAACCAGGTACCTTGACCATGGTAGTCATGTGCTTTACCGATAGACCAAAATATTTCCCATAGAGATAACACGTAAACGAAAAACGTGATTCTCAAATCCCATTTGGTACTGAAAAATTGGGCATGATCCCGACATCTGATCAAAAATTGGAGGGCTTACTATAAGCTTTTATTAGTAAGCTATAGTCTCAGCTACAACATATTAAAATCTGAAGGAAATAGACCAAAAATAACTGAGATACTGCTCAGAGAACGATGTCATGTAGATTCATGATTCGAAAAAAAATCATCTTCCATAGACATAACACGCAAATAGGGAAAAATTTGACATGTCGTCTTTAATTGAAGATTTCAGTGTGATGACGTCATCAAAATGAATAATGGTGGCAAGATGTCTCGTAGAGAATTGTTGCAGCTATAACATATCAAAATTTGGGAGAAAAACGACCAATAATTACGAATCTAGAGCCAAATTTGCATAAATGTGATGACGTCAAAACATGAAAAATGGAAATTTTGACTTCTGGTGCCATTTTGATGACGTCATAATGTTTATATGGATGAAATGATACATGAAATGAAATCTATGATTCATACCCTACCTGATGATGACAAAAAATTTGTGGGGGTCAACGGACTATCTAACGAGCTACAATGAATTTTGTAGAGGCATGTTTTTGCACGTTTTTACGTTATTTTCGCCATAGACGCGCGCACGGATTTCGAACTTTGACGCGCCCGTACGACCTTATTATTGATTGAAATTGATTCAAATTGATGGAAATGATGAAGAAAAGTGTCAGGATTGCAAATCAATAAAAAAAACAGCGTTCTAACGTTATTTACGATTTGTGCGCGCGTAAAACGCGCGCGCGGACGCTTACGCACGGACATTTTTGAAATGCTCAACTGACCTGAAACGTGTGCAGACTTGATCCTACGTGATTTTGAGCATTTTAAAATTTTGACGCGCGCGTACGCGTACGTCCTGACCTCTAGATGACCTGTGAGGACATGACCTGATGACCCGTCATGTGAAGTTTATGTGATGTAAATATAGTTGATTTTTGATGATCGATTATGAAGATATAATCGATCTTGTAAATTTACAAAATGGCGTCTTGATGACGTCATGATAACCTGATGACCTTGAATGAGATGCCACATCTTGACATTAACAAGTCTGATCAGTGACGAAAATTTGAAGAAAATTGAGAATGAACTTTTTGAGAAATCATGGTAACAAGAAAATGGGCGAAAAATAAAAATAAATAAATAAATAAAAAATAATAAAGAAGAAAAATCTTGACGAAATTAAGAGGTGATCTGTCGATGTACGACAGATCACCTAATAACTAGAGTTTAATTCGTCATGACGAATTAGGTGATCTGTCTTTCACTTTGTACGATCATGATTGTAATCAGGATGATCATAATAATGGGGAAATGCTAAACTGAAGATAGGAAGTCAAGAATGCCATGAATGGAGATGCTTCTTGAGGACAGGAATGTAGCAAAATGTGTGAAACGGTCATTGTAAAAAGATTACGGTGATGATGATAATGGTGGATGATGAAGATGATAAATAATGATGGTGATGATAATGATATTCATGATGATTATGGTGTGGGTGATTTGGTTGATGATTGATGATATAATGATGATAATGATAATGATGATAATGATGGGATAATGGTAAGGATCATGACTGCAATGACAGTGACGTTAACCATGCCAAATATGAACGAGAAATCACATTTCGTTATGAAGATACGACCATAAGTTGATTTGTAGAAAATGGCGTCTAGATGACGTCACAATAAGATAATTAAGATAATTGACTAAGCCAATTTTGAGAAATTGTGATATCTAATAGGACTAATGATATTGTAGGATAGCTTTAATACACGTCAGTGAAACAGATTTTCCATAGGGATATACATAAACCACTGCACAGCACTTTGCAATAGACATAACATGCAAAATAAGGCATTTTATTACTTGGTTTGTGATTGTTTATGTTATAATAGTCGTAGAGGATGGTAAAATGACAAGTAAAAAGAAGCAAAAAAAAAAAAAAAAAATCGGCCCCGGGGATCGAACCAGGTACCTTGACCATGGTAGTCATGTGCTTTACCGATAGACCAAAATATTTCCCATAGAGATAACACGTAAACGAAAAACGTGATTCTCAAATCCCATTTGGTACTGAAAAATTGGCATGATCCCGACATCTGATCAAAAATTGGAGGGCTTACTAATAAAAGCTTATAGTCTCAGCTACAACATATTAAAATCTGGAAGGAAATAGACCAAAAATAACTGAGATACTGCTCAGAGAACGATGTCATGTAGATTCATGATTCGAAAAAAAATCATCTTCCATAGACATAACACGCAAATAGGGAAAAATTTGACATGTCGTCTTTAATTGAAGATTTCAGTGTGATGACGTCATCAAAATGAATAATGGTGGCAAGATGTCTCGTAGAGAATTGTTGCAGCTATAACATATCAAAATTTGGGAGAAAAACGACCAATAATTACGAATCTAGAGCCAAATTTGCATAAATGTGATGACGTCAAAACATGAAAAATGGAAATTTTGACTTCTGGTGCCATTTTGATGACGTCATAATTTTATATGGATGAAATGATACATGAAATGAAATCTATGATTCATACCCTACCTGATGATGACAAAAAATTTGGGGGTCAACGGACTATCTAACGAGCTACAATGAATTTTGTAGAGGCATGTTTTTGCACGTTTTACGTTATTTTCGCCATAGACGCGCGCACGGATTTCGAACTTTGACGCGCCCGTACGACCTTATTATTGATTGAAATTGATTCAAATTGATGGAAATGATGAAGAAAAGTGTCAGGATTGCAAATCAATAAAAAAAACAGCGTTCTAACGTTATTTACGATTTGTGCGCGCGTAAAACGCGCGCGCGGACGCTTACGCACGGACATTTTTGAAATGCTCAAACTGACCTGAAACGTGTGCAGACTTGATCCTACGTGATTTTGAGCATTTTAAAATTTTGACGCGCGCGTACGCGTACGTCCTGACCTCTAGATGACCTGTGAGGACATGACCTGATGACCCGTCATGTGAAGTTTATGTGATGTAAATATAGTTGATTTTTGATGATCGATTATGAAGATATAATCGATCTTGTAAATTTACAAAATGGCGTCTTGATGACGTCATGATAACCTGATGACCTTGAATAAGATGCCACATCTTGACATTAACAAGTCTGATAAGTGACGAAAATTTGAAGAAAATTGAGAATGAACTTTTTGAGGAATCATGGTAACAAGAAAAGGGGGCGAAAAATAAAAATAAACTAGAGTTTAATTCGTCATGAGGACGAATTAGGTGATCTGTCTTTCACTTTGTACGATCATGATTGTAATCAGGATGATCATAATAATGGGGAAATGCTAAACTGAAGATAGGAAGTCAAGAATGCCATGAATGGAGATGCTTCTTGAGGACAGGAATGTAGCAAAATGTGTGAAACGGTCATTGTAAAAAGATTACGGTGATGATGATAATGGTGATGATGATGAAGATGATAATATAATGATGGTGATGATAATGATATTCATGATGATTATGGTGTTGGTGATTTTGAAGATGATTGATGATATAATGATGATAATGATAATGATGATAATGATGGGATAATGGTAAGGATCATGACTGCAATGACAGTGACGTTAACCATGCCAAATATGAACGAGAAATCACATTTCGTTATGAAGATACGACCATAAGTTGATTTGTAGAAAATGGCGTCTAGATGACGTCACAATAAGATAATTAAGATAATTGACTAAGCCAATTTTGAGAAATTGTGATATCTAATAGGACTAATGATATTGTAGGATAGCTTTAATACACGTCAGTGAAACAGATTTTCCATAGGGATATACATAAACCACTGCACAGCACTTTGCAATAGACATAACATGCAAAATAAGGCATTTTATTACTTGGTTTGTGATTGTTTATGTTATAATAGTCGTAGAGGATGGTAAAATGACAAGTAAAAAGAAGCAAAAAAAAAAAAAAAAAAAATCGGCCCCGGGGATCGAACCAGGTACCTTGACCATGGTAGTCATGTGCTTTACCGATAGACCAAAATATTTCCCATAGAGATAACACGTAAACGAAAAACGTGATTCTCAAATCCCATTTGGTACTGAAAAATTGGGCATGATCCCGACATCTGATCAAAAATTGGAGGACTTACTAATAAAAGCTTATAGTCTCAGCTACAACATATTAAAATCTGGAAGGAAATAGACCAAAAATAACTGAGATACTGCTCAGAGAACGATGTCATGTAGATTCATGATTCGAAAAAAAATCATCTTCCATAGACATAACACGCAAATAGGGAAAAATTTGACATGTCGTCTTTAATTGAAGATTTCAGTGTGATGACGTCATCAAAATGAATAATGGTGGCAGGATGTCTCGTAGAGAATTGTTGCAGCTATAACATATCAAAATTTGGGAGAAAAACGACCAATAATTACGAATCTAGAGCCAAATTTGCATAAATGTGATGACGTCAAAACATGAAAAATGGAAATTTTGACTTCAGGCGCCATTTTGATGACGTCATAATGTATATAAGGATGAAATGATACATGAAATGAAATCTATGATTCATACCCTACCTGATGATGACAAAAAATTTGGGGGTCAACGGACTATCTAACGAGCTACAATGAATTTTGTAGAGGCATGTTTTTGCACGTTTTTACGTTATTTTCGCCATAGACGCGCGCACGGATTTCGAACTTTAACGCGCCCGTACGATCTTATTATTGATTGAAATTGATTCCAAATTGATGGAAATGATGAAGAAAGGTGTCAGGATTGCAAATCAATAAAAAAAACAGCGTTCTAACGTTATTTACGATTTGTGCGCGCGTAAAACGCGCGCGCGGACGCTTACGCACGGACATTTTTGAAATGCTCAAAATGACCTGAAACGTGTGCAGACTTGATCCTACGTGATTTTGAGCATTTTAAAATTTTGACGCGCGCGTACGCGTACGTCCTGACCTCTAGATGACCTGTGAGGACATGACCTGATGACCCGTCATGTGAAGTTTATGTGATGTAAATATAGTTGATTTTTGATGATCGATTATGAAGATATAATCGATCTTGTAAATTTACAAAATGGCGTCTTGATGACGTCATGATAAACTGATGACCTTGAATGAGATGCCACATCTTAACATTAACATGTCTGATCAGTGACGAAAATTTGAAGAAAATTGAGAATGAACTTTTTGAGAAATCATGGTAACAAGAAAATGGGCGAAAAATAAAAATAAATAAATAATAATAATAATAATAAATAATAAAGAAGAAAAATCTTGACGAAATTAAGAGGTGATCTGTCGATGTACGACAGATCACCTAATAACTAGAGTTTAATTCGTCATGACGAATTAGGTGATCTGTCTTTCACTTTGTACGATCATGATTGTAATCAGGATGATCATAATAATGGGGAAATGCTAAACTGAAGATAGGAAGTCAAGAATGCCATGAATGGAGATGCTTCTTGAGGACAGGAATGTAGCAAAATGTGTGAAACGGTCATTGTAAAAAGATTACGGTGATGATGATAATGGTGATGATGATGAAGATGATAATATAATGATGATGGTTATAATGATTATGATGATATAATGATGGTGATGATAATGATGATTATTGATGATGTGATATTCATGATGATTATGGTGTTGGTGATTTTGAAGATGATTGATGATATAATGATGATAATGATAATGATGATAATGATGGGGATAATGGTAATGATCATGACTGCAATGACAGTGACCTTAACCATGCCAAATATGAACGAGAAATCACATTTCGTTATGAAGATACGACCATAAGTTGATTTGTAGAAAATGGCGTCTAGATGACGTCACAATAAGATAATTAAGATAATTGACTAAGCCAATTTTGAGAAATTGTGATATCTAATAGGACTAATGATATTGTAGGATAGCTTTAATACACGTCAGTGAAACAGATTTTCCATAGGGATATACATAAACCACTGCACAGCACTTTGCAATAGACATAACATGCAAAATAAGGCATTTTATTACTTGGTTTGTGATTGTTTATGTTATAATAGTCGTAGAGGATGGTAAAATGACAAGTAAAAAGAAGCAAAAAAAAAAAAAAAAAAAATCGGCCCCGGGATCGAACCAGGTACCTTGACCATGGTAGTCATGTGCTTTACCGATAGACCAAAATATTTCCCATAGAGATAACACGTAAACGAAAAACGTGATTCTCAAATCCCATTTGGTACTGAAAAATTGGGCATGATCCCGACATCTGATCAAAAATTGGAGGGCTTACTAATAAAAGCTTATAGTCTCAGCTACAACATATTAAAATCTGGAAGGAAATAGACCAAAAATAACTGAGATACTGCTCAGAGAACGATGTCATGTAGATTCATGATTCGAAAAAAAATCATCTTCCATAGACATAACACGCAAATAGGGAAAAATTTGACATGTCGTCTTTAATTGAAGATTTCAGTGTGATGACGTCATCAAAATGAATAATGGTGGCAGGATGTCTCGTAGAGAATTGTTGCAGCTATAACATATCAAAATTTGGGAGAAAAACGACCAATAATTACGAATCTAGAGCCAAATTTGCATAAATGTGATGACGTCAAACATGAAAAATGGAAATTTTGACTTCAGGCGCCATTTTGATGACGTCATAATGTATATAAGGATGAAATGATACATGAAATGAAATCTATGATTCATACCCTACCTGATGATGACAAAAAATTTGGGGGTCAACGGACTATCTAACGAGCTACAATGAATTTTGTAGAGGCATGTTTTTGCACGTTTTTACGTTATTTTCGCCATAGACGCGCGCACGGATTTCGAACTTTAACGCGCCCGTACGATCTTATTATTGATTGAAATTGATTCCAAATTGATGGAAATGATGAAGAAAGGTGTCAGGATTGCAAATCAATAAAAAAAACAGCGTTCTAACGTTATTTACGATTTGTGCGCGCGTAAAACGCGCGCGCGGACGCTTACGCACGGACATTTTTGAAATGCTCAAAATGACCTGAAACGTGTGCAGACTTGATCCTACGTGATTTTGAGCATTTTAAAATTTTGACGCGCGCGTACGCGTACGTCCTGACCTCTAGATGACCTGTGAGGACATGACCTGATGACCCGTCATGTGAAGTTTATGTGATGTAAATATAGTTGATTTTTGATGATCGATTATGAAGATATAATCGATCTTGTAAATTTACAAAATGGCGTCTTGATGACGTCATGATAAACTGATGACCTTGAATGAGATGCCACATCTTAACATTAACATGTCTGATCAGTGACGAAAATTTGAAGAAAATTGAGAATGAACTTTTTGAGAAATCATGGTAACAAGAAAATGGGCGAAAAATAAAAATAAATAAATAATAATAAATAAAGAAGAAAAATCTTGACGAAATTAAGAGGTGATCTGTCGATGTACGACAGATCACCTAACTAGAGTTTAATTCGTCATGACGAATTAGGTGATCTGTCTTTCACTTTGTACGATCATGATTGTAATCAGGATGATCATAATAATGGGGAAATGCTAAACTGAAGATAGGAAGTCAAGAATGCCATGAATGGAGATGCTTCTTGAGGACAGGAATGTAGCAAAATGTGTGAAACGGTCATTGTAAAAAGATTACGGTGATGATGATAATGGTGATGATGATGAAGATGATAATATAATGATGGTGATGATAATGATATTCATGATGATTATGGTGTTGGTGATTTTGAAGATGATTGATGATATAATGATGATAATGATAATGATGATAATGATGGGGATAATGGTAAGGATCATGACTGCAATGACAGTGACGTTAACCATGCCAAATATGAACGAGAAATCACATTTTGTTATGAAGATACGACCATAAGTTGATTTGTAGAAAATGGCGTCTAGATGACGTCACAATAAGATAATTAAGATAATTGACTAAGCCAATTTTGAGAAATTGTGATATCTAATAGGACTAATGATATTGTAGGATAGCTTTAATACACGTCAGTGAAACAGATTTTCCATAGGGATATACATAAACCACTGCACAGCACTTTGCAATAGACATAACATGCAAAATAAGGCATTTTATTACTTGGTTTGTGATTGTTTATGTTATAATAGTCGTAGAGGATGGAAGAATGACAAGTAAAAAGAAGCAAAAAAAAAAAAAAAAAAAAATCGGCCCCGGGGATCGAACCAGGTACCTTGACCATGGTAGTCATGTGCTTTACCGATAGACCAAAATATTTCCCATAGAGATAACACGTAAACAAAAAACGTGATTCTCAAATCCCATTTGGTACTGAAAAATTGGGCATGATCCCGACATCTGATCAAAAATTGGAGGGCTTACTAATAAAAGCTTATAGTCTCAGCTACAACATATTAAAATCTGGAAGGAAATAGACCAAAAATAACTGAGATACTGCTCAGAGAACGATGTCATGTAGATTCATGATTCGAAAAAAAATCATCTTCCATAGACATAACACGCAAATAGGGAAAAATTTGACATGTCGTCTTTAATTGAAGATTTCAGTGTGATGACGTCATCAAAATGAATAATGGTGGCAAGATGTCTCGTAGAGAATTGTTGCAGCTATAACATATCAAAATTTTGGGAGAAAAACGACCAATAATTACGAATCTAGAGCCAAATTTGCATAAATGTGATGACGTCAAAACATGAAAAATGGAAATTTTGACTTCTGGTGCCATTTTGATGACGTCATAATGTTTATATGGATGAAATGATACATGAAATGAAATCTATGATTCATACCCTACCTGATGATGACAAAAAATTTGGGGTCAACGGACTATCTAACGAGCTACAATGAATTTTGTAGAGGCATGTTTTTGCACGTTTTTACGTTATTTTCGCCATAGACGCGCGCACGGATTTCGAACTTTGACGCGCCCGTACGACCTTATTATTGATTGAAATTGATTCAAATTGATGGAAATGATGAAGAAAAGTGTCAGGATTGCAAATCAATAAAAAAACAGCGTTCTAACGTTATTTACGATTTGTGCGCGCGTAAAACGCGCGCGCGGACGCTTACGCACGGACATTTTTGAAATGCTCAAACTGACCTGAAACGTGTGCAGACTTGATCCTACGTGATTTTGAGCATTTTAAAATTTTGACGCGCGCGTACGCGTACGTCCTGACCTATAGATGACCTGTGAGGACATGACCTGATGACCCGTCATGTGAAGTTTATGTGATGTAAATATAGTTGATTTTTGATGATCGATTATGAAGATATAATCGATCTTGTAAATTTACAAAATGGCGTCTTGATGACGTCATGATAACCTGATGACCTTGAATAAGATGCCACATCTTGACATTAACATGTCTGATAAGTGACGAAAATTTGAAGAAAATTGAGAATGAACTTTTTGAGGAATCATGGTAACAAGAAAAGGGGCGAAAAATAAAAATAAATAAATAAATAATAATAAGAAGAAAAATCTTGACGAAATTAAGAGGTGATCTGTCGATTACGACAGATCACCTAATAAAGAAGAAAAATCTTGACGAAATTAAGAGGTGATCTGTCGATGTACGACAGATCACCTAATAATAAATAATAATAATAAAGAAGAAAAATCTTGACGAAATTAAGAGGTGATCTGTCGATGTACGACAGATCACCTAATAAAGAATAAATAATAAATAAAGAAGAAAAATCTTGACGAAATTAAGAGGTGATCTGTCGATGTACGACAGATCACCTAATAAAGAATAAATAAATAAATAAATAATAAAGAAGAAAAATCTTGACGAAATTAAGAGGTGATCTGTCGATGTACGACAGATCACCTAATTATTATTATTATTATTAATATTATCATCGTTAGTCATAGTAGTAGTAGTAGTAGCCGTAGTATTAGTAGTAGTAGTAGTAGTAGTAGTAGTAGTAGTATTGTATGTTGATGTGAATGTATCAAAATATATGAATCACATGACAAAAATCAACAAACAATGAAATTAGTTCGGGTATGAATGATGATAAATGATTTCATTTCTTTACTTTTGTCAATTTCCAGTTGAACCATGTTTCGTAGATCCCTGTCAAAACGAAGGAAATTGTACAACTTTACCTGATTCTGTCGTCAACGGAACAGCTCTTTCAACTGTACATGCCTGCCTGAGTTTTTTGGAGAAACATGTGAAATAGGTAAGATGTGTGATATTTAATTTCACATATAGTCTTTCATTGGAATACATGTAGCATTTTATTAAATAACCTAATGTACATTATTTCATTTCTTTCGAAATGTGTATCATATATTCTCCTTTTTGTCCTCAGTTTTCGATCTAACCGTGTTTCTCAAATCCCCGTCTAAATGAAGGAACATGTACTATCTGTCATGACTCTATCTTCAATGGAACAGCTTTATTCAACTGTACATGTCACTCTTAATTCTTTGGAGAAATATATGAAATTGGAATGGGAGCTATATACCAAAGCCCAATGATGGAATTACACTTTTCTGATTTAATCACGAGGTATGGTCGAATCATATATACATAAATTATGTATGATTAAATTAGGTCATGGGTTAATCAAGGAGGGTTGCTTGTCATAGGTTTTTGTGTATTGGACGCCCCTCCCCTCTTTGGCTGATTTGACCACCTCTTTTCTGCTGATAACTTTTGTGTGTGATTGTCAGAGTTTTGGGCGTGATAAGTTTACACCCAGAACATCTTTTTAAATTTTATTTTCTTGTTAGAATATTTGGGAACGTCCCCCCCCCCCCCCCCTCTCTTTTTTTACTTACAAAATCCTAGAGCCACCCCTGTAGGTCGTTGGTTGTCATTCAGTGTTTAGTTCCATCAAAGTTACTTGCTGCGAGAGGCTTAACAAAGCAAATCAACATACCTGCAAAGTTACTCATTACGCCTTTTTTTATTCAATCTTCAGTCGACCCGTGTTTCTCCAAGCAGTGTCTAAATGGAGCAACATGTACAACCTTTCCTAATTCTGTCGTCAACGGAACAGCTCTGTTCAACTGTACTTGTCATTCAGAATTCTTTGGAGAAACCTGTGAAAAAAGTACGTTCATTAGGGCTTTAATTTATAAAATAAAACCTCTATTCCCACGCACTTTTTCTTTGCAAATCGTGTCTTTGTAAACAGCTTTGATCATTTCCTTTCTAAAGTCATATATTTCTGGGCATGTCATTATGCTTTCATCACGTACTAAATGTATTAAAGTGTATCATCTGTTTGTGTGTTTTCACAGTTGACCCATGTTATTGGAATCCCTGTCAAAACGAAGGAAAATGTACAACTTTTCCTGATTATGTCGTCAACGGAACAGCTCTTTTCAACTGTACATGCCTTCCTGAGTTCTTTGGAGAAACATGTGAAATAAGTATGTTAATTAATTAATTTTGTATAGAATAAAACTTGATTTTAAGTCATGACTTTGGAAAAAAATCGGATCATGTTTTCAGTTAACTAAATATTCTCTGCTTTCTGCAACGATGCTTTCATCATGTTTTTCATTTCATTTTGTCTATTTTCATCAATATTGCAGTCGATTCATGTTTTAAACAGCCTTGTCGGAACGGAGGAACATGTACAACCTTTCCTGACTCGATCGTCAACGGAACAGCTTTATACAACTGTACATGTCCTTCGGGATTCTTTGGAGAAACATGTGAAATAGGTACGAGACAATGGCGTGGCCACGTGGGAAAAAGGCACGTGCCCCCCTCCCATCTAATAGAAAGAGAGAAATAGAGTGACGCGTAAATAAATGAATAAAGAGGGGAAAGAAACGTGAAAGGGAAATGGTAATACCCCCTCCGATACCATTCCCATACTACAACACTCTATGAATTGTTGAAATCATCTCTTTGTTAAAGAAATGTAGGATACAATACCCATGATATACGCAAGTAAACATAAGGTACATTTAGCATGGTTTGAAGAGAAGAAAATATCCGTCAGAGTAAAGACATAAACATAATAGTGAGCGTTGCAATTGTACCAGGTCCATTTGCCAAGAATGGCAAATGACAGGTTTGCAAGATGTTTACCACATTGTACAAAAGAATAAAACAAACATGTAACTTAAATTATATAATTTAGGGAAGACTCACTCAAAATATTAAATATTAATAACACTTTCATTTTTTTTCACGTTCGTTCACGCTTTGTATTTGAATTCTTTCATTTATGCGTCCTGGAAATCATGCCTTCTAACCAACTTTTGGGGGATTCATTTTCCCTGCAGTTTACCTTGAAGTGCAAAAAACGTCTCAAATGTGTTACATCAAGGTGTCACTAGGCTAGCAATTCCTTGGTTACGTATGCTTTCATTTTGTCTCTTTTCATTAATCTACAGTGGACCCGTGTGACTCAAAGCCGTGTCAAAATGAAGGAATATGTACAACTTTTCCTAATTCGATCTCCAACGGAGCAGCTCTTTTCAACTGTACATGTCATTCTGAATTCTTTGGAGAAACATGTGACTTTGGTAAGAAGTTCATTGCCAAATCAGTGCTGTCATCGAAATACATGTACATCTGGGGGGGGGGGGTTCAAATAATGTAGTAATAATGTAGTAACTGATATTTGAATATTTTCGCAAAGCATTTGACTTATTATCACCTATATTGGTCATCAATTTTCAGTCGACCCGTGTTACTCGAAACCGTGTGGAAATGAAGGAATATGTGCAACTTTTCCTGATTCGATCGTCAATGGAACAGCTCTATTCGACTGTACATGTCAGTCAGGATTCTTTGGAGAAACATGTCAAATTGGTAAGTCCGTTGAGTAATTGTATGTAAAATGAAACTTGATTTTACAGACACACACACTTCCTACTAATCATGACTGAATCATTAAGAAAGAATTTTTAATGTGCATATGAATGAAGAAAAAATCAGTCTTAAAGAGATTTCTCCTACGTAGCTACCATTGCCCTACTTGGGATAACTCAGAGTTATGAGGGCTGATATATTTGTTTCTAATTCATTGTATCTATCCCATAAAAAGAGATATTGCCTGGTTGTATAATTTGTCGCTTCCGGACAGCGGTAGATGCTGCACGTTCAATCCCCCCTCCCCCTCCCCCTGGTTCGACTATTTTTTCGACTTATTATTTTTTGTATTTATGTAAATGAAAGTCGTGCACTCAAACTCAAACACTAGGAGTTACATCAAAAATTCTTTTAAAGAAATCCCTCCCGTGAGGGTTTCGAATATTCTTAACTTGGAGCATATTTTTCCAATTACCCAAATATATTTTCTCTGTATTCAGCCGTCATGCTTCCAACACGTTTTAAGCGTGTATTATCCTCTTTTGTTTCTATTCATCAGTTCTCAGTCGAACCATGTTTCCGAAATACCTGTCTGAACGGAGGAACATGTAAAACCTTTCCTGATTCGATCGTCAATAGTACAGCTCTATTCCACTGTACATGTCCTTCAAAATTCTTCGGAGAGATATGTGCAACAGGTTAAACGTTTCATAATCATTGCTATATCAAAGTTTCGTTTAGAATATAATTACAGTGTAATTACAGTGTATGTAGGATATTATTTCCAAAAATTCTTGAATCTGTTTTATGAATTGTACCGGTATACCGAAATACCTTCTAAGTATCATTTCTTTGTTATCATTTTTTTCAGTCGATCCGTGTTCCCCGAATCCCTGTCAAAACGAAGGAACATGTACATCCTTTCCTGATTCGATCGTCAACGGAACAGCTCTATTCAACTGTACATGTCATTCAAAGTTCTTTGGCGAAATATGTGATATAGGTAAGAAATCTTGTACTCAAAGCTAAGGTATACTTGAATTTCACTTTACATGTCCATATTTCAATCTTCTGACAGAAACCTGTTATATTTTCCCCTATTTTTTGTTTTTTCCTTTTTTTAGTTGACCCGTGTGTCCCAGATCCCTGTTCTAATGGAGGAACATGTACAAACTTCCCTGATTCTGTCCTCAACGGAACAGCTCTATTTAACTGTACATGTGATTCTGCCTTCCTTGGAGAAACCTGTGACATAGGTAAGCAGTATTTAATTTGGGTATTGTATCATTTTTGGTTATTGTAGTACTGTACGTTCCATTGTATTTACACATTATTATAGTGAGCAGCTCCAGATTTTAGGCCTGAATAATTAATAGTCGTTGAAACTTTGTTTTTTGTTTGTTTACTTTCCTTGGAAGCATCGCGGCTACCTCTTTAAATGCATGATTTTTTAAATATTTATATCATGTTTTTCCAGCATCTTGCTTGACTATGCCCCTCCATGATTGCAATTCCAAGCTTATCAAAATACACGACTCCAAAGAAAAAAAATGTAATATCTGTCGGGCCAGAGAGTTTTCTTTTTCTTTCACAAAATATTTAGAAGAAAAACAATAATTAGAAAATATAATTACATTTGATACTCACACCAAAGAGCATCAAAGCTCCTTGCTCACACGAAACATAATGTTAAGTTATCTTTAAGAGTTTTTCAACAAAACAATTTTTTTTTCTTCAAAATTTGTTTGTCCGGATGTCTCAGATTTTCTCATCTGTTTCCAAAATTTCCTTTTCTATTTTACAAATAAAGATCTTGGAAAATCTCTTTGGTGGGTACCTAAACAAGCCCTGTTCTATTTTTCTTCTCCAACTTTCTGCAGTCGACCCCTGCTTGTCAAATCCCTGTGGGAATGGGGGAACGTGTACAACGTTACCTGATGCTGTCTTCGACGGAACAGTTCTATTCAGCTGTATATGTCATTCAGACTTCATCGGAGAAACATGCGAAAGAGGTGATGGCATGGTTATATGAGGTGTATACTATGAGTATATGACATGACCCACCATTTTAAACAAAACACTTTGAAGTATTTCTTTTTAAAAATTATAGTGATCCCTGGGGGAGTGAACATTTTTATATAGACTTTTATATAAACTGTAACCCTGGTCATCTTCTTGAATATATGCAGACAACATTTAAAAACCTATTTCTTGAAACTGTAATGTGTTAAGATTTGCAGCCATTTTGGACGCATCTCGTTATTACTGGACTAAAATATGTAAAATTAAAATAAACTTGACATTTCGTTGAACATACATATATGCACATGCCTTTGAATGCTCAGTAGTTACGCCGAAAATAATTCTTGAAATTTATGTTATATTAAGAGGAAAGTCCAAGCTACTTTGTCCGTGACCGACCACATATTATGAGATAACAACTTAACGTCTGGGGGCGTTTCATTGTCTTGTCGGTGATTTTTACCGACAAATTTGCTCTCAGCCAATCAGATGCAAGGAATTCAGTAGCTTATAACAGTTATTGCAAATTGTCATTGATGACAAGTTTTACGAAACATGGTCCAGATGTTTGTATGGAGTTTGTACACCTACTAGAACTTGGATCAGACCAAAGACGAAGTGGAATGGCATACTTGGCGTAAATTTATACTCATAAAAAGCCAGTTCGTAATTCCGATTTGCGCATGTGCAGATAAAGGTCATGTCTACCGAATATAAATTACATGAATTAATGACCTATGCACGATGTCTTTAATGTGCGCACCATGACTACGTGTTAAATAAGTAGCGCGTCCACCAACTGTGCGTGTGCGCGTACAATTTGGGGTCATTTCAGGTAATTTATTTATACCATAGACGTATTATAGATTTATACCAACGAACGTAGAGGGCGGCAACACTTTGCAGTCTTGCTATGAGGAAGGTTCACTTCGCTAAATTTCTGTGACCATCGTTTTCTCTCAGAGAGGTTTTTAGGTAGATTGTAGATTTGATTTTTTTTTCAATTTATGCTTTAAAAAACATTTGAATTAAAATGTTAAAATAAGATGTTATGTTCAATAATATTGTTGAATGATTTTTATAATTTTCAAGAGAAAAAAGATTAAAATGGTTATAAATTTATCATTTTACTTTACTATATAATAATATGTATTTGTGAGGTTGCTAACGTTTTCCTGCTATATTTCGCTGCTACTGCGCTGTATTTCGATTTCGATCCATGTCCGTACCGTGCATACCGTGTACATTATTGCTACATAATTATACAGTTCTCTCTCTCGATCTGACCGCCTAAGTAGACTCAGAGTCGGAGCTCGACGATGGATCAATCAAGGTTTGTTACTTTGTTTTTAGTTATAAATTTAGATTAACTTATTTGAAATGATGATGAAACAAATTTGGCAATCCAGGTAATAAAATTAAAATAGAGAGAGCTGTTACTAGTAGTGTTACTGTTACTGTAACGTTAATTGTTTCAATTAAAAAAAAATTGTTCGGATGCTGGATGGAGCGATGATGATGATGATGATGGATGGGGGATCAGATTCGGATGACCGGACACTTAACAAAAATGAAAAAATAAGGCGGCTGGGACATAAGGAATTCTTGTCGTGATAATCATCATCGATATATTTTTCTATAAATAATATTGGGCAAACCCAAAATAGGGGCAGGTCGGCGTACGCGTGCCATGTTTTACAGTGCGGAGATCGGCAGAGTAGAGGAAGAGGCAAAAATGACTTTACACATGTAGCCGGCCTAACAAGTTCATAGGCCTAATCAAGTTCAAAATCAAGTTCAAAACAACTTCCAGATATATTTCAAATCAAGTAATTAATGCTGTGATAATCATATTGTCCTCTTGACTTTCAGATTTGTAGTTGTTTGATGAAAATCATAACGATTTTGGCCAGAAATGGAGTCAAACTCGCAAATGTTTCATTGCTGAATCTGGTACAAGATCGTCGCCGCCGCCGCCGCCGCCGCCGCTGGGCTACATTTGCTTGCACACAAATGAATACAGCACGCGCAGACCGGCCCCTATTCTCCGGGTTTGCCTAATAATATCGTCTAAGTTAGATCAAAATAGGTCTAACTTAGGCCTAACATTAACAAAGTTAGGCCCTAACGTTAACCATAATGATAATTGTATTTGTAACTCGTAACTTTTCACAAACTTGAGACAAAGTCAAACTCAAAGGCAAGCATGATGATGTTTTTTTATTTTTTTTTTAATTTCAAGAGAGAGAGAGTGGGTTCATATTTAGTCTTGATTCTACTATTTGTAGACCAGAATCAAAGCACTTTTAATGAGAGGTAATAATACATCTCCACAGAGTAATATATCATATGTATGGCCTTTGTTGTTTCACTCAGTGACTTTCAGTAATCACATTCATTAGTCTCATGTTGACTTTGATTGCCCTCAGATAAACTTGGCAAGGAACTAACTTGTGGCTGATCTAATTGAAGATCTATAATAGAGCCTAATGTTAGAGGTCTACATAACTCAACAACTGTTGGAGGTGCCGGATGAAGTGGAAAATCCTACTATAAAAGACTTTGATGAGACGTGAGAAATAAACAGGTAGGTCTAGACCTAACTAGTTGGACCTAGACTTAATAATACCAAGGAGTACCTCAGGGTATTACACAGCTAAAAATTATAGGTCTGGTAATGGTAGTGGCTCCAGAATCGGTTTACTTGGGGGGGGGGGTTAGTTTACATTGTCCAACCAAAACAGCAACAACAACAAAAGAATTCTGAGAGAATGGACATTTCATTTGTCCTTTTCCTTGGCACCACTGAGATCTGTTTTCTTCAGTGTAATATTAAATTAGCTGTTTTAGTGTCTTTAAAAATCAATTATGAGATCTTTAGGGAATGTTCAGGGTGATGTCAGTATAAATATAATTTTTAGTCCCCCTTTATTATTATATTAAACATTTCATTAATTAATGCAAACAGAAACAAAACAAAATAAGATGGTTGAATACATTACACTTTTATTAAATTCCACAAATATTTTAGGATGGATTGTACATGCAGTTAGTATTTATCCTCTTTGAAAAGATCACGAGGGTGAGGATGAGCGTATCTCATTTTTTTTTCTTAATACATAATAATGCTTCTCTACACGACTCTCCATCTATTTTACAGATGATGATGAAGATGAAGGCTTACCGCTGAGAATGAAGACAAATTCTGAGAGGAACAAATAAATACTTAGCTGCTCCAGTTTTGCATGGTAGGTCTACGCTGTAAGAGTAAGATTGCTATCAGGGGTGTCAATCCGTTTTTGGATTGGGGGGGGGGCAAATGATATATTTGCCCTCTCAATATTATCGGGGGGGGCAACTGCCATTGCATAATCAACGCCCCTGGTTGTTATTAGTACCTCAATACAATCTAGGTACACATATTTTTCTTCACATAAACATACCAACTGAATTTTCTTGAGACTTTACTAATTTGGTTGCTTTTGAATAGCCTTGAAAATTTTATGTGTCCAACTTATTTCCTCTTTAAATAGTTTTGAGAATTCACACTTATTATTCCATTTCATAAAAAGAGTTGATGCTAATTGTGTTAATAGGAAGCTCGAAGTTTCAGGGTTTTATTTTAATTCTAACTGTTGCTTGTTTAATTATGAAATACACAATGGATGCTATTGTCTAAAATCTTTCCTCTTTTCTTTCGACAGATATGGATTTCTACTTCAGCTGTTCTGTGGAATAGCCCCCTGCTTTGATCAACATGTATCTCTTCTGGGTCCGCTCGCTATTCAAAAGGACAGCTATTTTGATGGAAAACCACTATATTCATTTAACACACGTTATGAAGAGCAGTTCTTATGAATAGTTATAAATAATGGTAATTTGTCTATTTAGAAGGACCGCTATTCATTTAGTCACGCATTATGAATAAGCGGTCCTTATGAATAGCGAGGTTACCCCATTTCTTCATATTAAAATCATATCTGGCTTCAAGTATAATATGCATGTTGAGGTGTCGTGGTCTAGTGTATACGTCACCAGACTGTGGATCATATGGTTCACGGTTCGAATCCTGCCGCAGCGCTAATGGCAAAACAGTCATCTACATTTGTCACTCTCCACCCAGGTGAAGTAAATGGGTACTGGTTGGGAGAAATTGCTTAAATGCCTTAGCGCCTTTCATGGCAGCTCGGCTAAAGCTGCGGTATTTAAAGGGCAGAGAGTATATTTGTATAGTAGTTGCGCTATATAAATGGACATACATGTATATTATTATAATTAGAATGACTGAACAGGAGTTTAAAGTTCTTCAATTATATCTTGAGCATTTTACCAACCCCCTCCCCATTTCAAATGTTGTAGTCACATGCCCGAGGGGGGGGGGGGGGGGGGGGGGGGGGGGGGGGGGGGGGGGGGGGGGGGGGGGGGGGGCCGCTGGGAAGGGTGACTTTTTGAAGAAAGATCCTTAGACATGGGTCCCCTTTTCATTAAAAAGATCCTTAGACATGGGTCCCATTTTCCCCCAAAAAATGTTGTCCCCCAAAAAAATACGGGTCTACCTTTTTCACAAAAAATCCTTAGACATGGGTGCCTATTTACAGCAAAAGGACCCTTGGATGTGGGATCTGGAGTTCTCAGCCGCACACCCCCGTCCGATTATAATCTGAGTACCCCCACCCCCCAGGGTCACATGCAGCCATTTTGTTATAGTAGCTCGTTATTGTGAGGAGGTCTTCCTCTTCTGTGTGGCCTATATAGTGAGATTACAGGGCCCCTAAATGATATTAAGATAAGCACTGCCAGGGCCACTCCTTTATTAAATCTGCCCGGAGTGTATCACAAACTAATAATAATCTTATCTGATTCTATGAATTTATAAATTATTAAGTAAATTATTATTTATTCATTATCTACTGAGAAAATCCATACTATTCAACACTTCATTTGACTTGAAACTATCTAATTAGATCTCTATGTGTGTTCCTCCTGCCCCTTTTTTATAGTTAGATTTATAATAATAGTAACATGCAATATACATGTACCAACCTAAAAGGAGATGGATCATTTAAAGAGTTCTTACAACTGTCAAAATTATCTTTGTTTTTTAGGAGTAAAATTGTTGTCATTGGTGTGTGTTGAACAGAAATTAGATGGTCATTTATTTCTTATGTCATTTCTTCTTTGTAGGGGTGAGGTGGGTAAATAATCTTTAAATTGTAATTCAAATAATTTACTTCTTAATATTAATAACGTATGATTCATTTAGATTGAAATTCTTTTTTTTTTAAATGCATGTACATGTACATGATTTGTACAGAATATTATTTGACCTTGACAAGTCGGCTGTGATGGAACTATATTGTATTGTAGTATATGAAAAAAGTGTATGACTGCAGATGAATTATATAAATTATGTTGGATTTTTTAAAGGAGAAGAAGTAAACGTGTATTTAAGAAGTAAGACAATGTCTAAACTTCTCTGAAAACTGTCCTCATTTCTGCATGCAAGAAAATATTCATTAAAAAGTAAAAAAATATAAACGTATTTCTGAATCGATGTGTATAAACTATTGTACCTTAAATCTTGATTGTGAGAAAGATAATATACATGTAATTGAAAATTATTCTGTGAACATGATAAAGGTCCTTTCACATTATATCAATGAAATGAACCATATAGGGGAGGGGTGAATGAACCAGGACGTGTGATCAAGGTGTATGTATGAGATAGAGAGGGAAGACAAAAAAGATGAGAAAAGGCGAAACTGAGAAGATATGGTGAAAAGGAAAGAGAGAAGGGGCGGATCCAGGGGGCACTTCCGGCCCCTGCCCCCCCCCCCTTTGGAATAAAAGTATGCATTTTGTGCCCCCTTTTAGAATGAAGACCTTTTTTCTTTTCTTTTTTTTTTTTGTTGCTTGTAAGCAAATTATGGAGGGGAAACTGGACCCCCATAACGCCCCCCCCCCCCCCCCCCACTGAGCAAATTTTGAAGGTCTGGCGAAATTTTGTTGTTGTTGACAAATGCCCCCCCCCCCCCCCCCCCCCCAGAGCGACTTTTCAAGAAGCTGGCGAGACCAACAAAATACGGGTCTACCTCGACAAACCTTCATTTGTGTGCCCCATCTTATACTCAATCCTGGATCCGCCCCTGGGTGAGGTCTGAATAGAAGTCGTGGCGATGTCCAATTAAATTTAGCTTAACCCCTCCTCTAAAAATAATAACAATGAAATAGGTTAATAAATGAATATATACATACATAAATACACACCTAATATTAATAATATTGATTATTTATTAATTAAAAAAAAACTAAACATTTTAATAAATGAATAAAAAATAATACAAAAAATAAATCAGGAATAACCAAAAATTAATGAATAGAAAAACTTTTTAATAAAAGATAATATGAATTGAATTAATTCATGTCGAAATTTCCAATTTCCAATTAAATTCCCTGCAGCAAGAATCACTGGTTTGCTTTAACATTGTTGTTGTTGCTGGTATTTTTTATGGATGTGTTTAGCCGTAAATATAATAAATTATGAAATATTCATACCCTGACAGCACAGCTACGTCCTCGGGCACGTCCAGGGCAGCGAGATGGTATGACGCTCGGTACCTTTCCCTCGCCTTGCCCAGCCGCCTACGCTGACGCTAGCTAGACTGTATACCGTTAACAAGCTCAGCAGACGACGCATTCATTCATACCGCATTTTGATGGATCAGCGAATGGATTTTATTTAATTTCAGCAGTACGCCCGCAGCGGGAGAGAGGTTACCCCTATCCCGAAATGCATTGCGAGTGGTCACAAAATCAGCTTGCCGAAAACGTCATGAATTTAGCACACTGGTACAATCACTGATCACAAAGGTGCCCATTTACAATAAGATTATAGATTATAGAAATAAAATTTACACGGTATCATGAATGGAATAATGTTTCAAATAATGTATTCTTGCATTACATATTTTTTTTTAAATCTGCATCTATTCGTAGTATCTCCTTTTGTCTTTATGTCGCTATCAATTCGTCATTGTATTACTTCGATTTATGGTTTTGTTGGCATGCCTACCAAAATGTGCGCGCACTTCAACTGCTTGCGCGTAAGAAGTGAACCTTCCTCATAGCAAGACTGCAAAGTGTTGCCGCCCTCTACGTTCGTTGATTTAAACCATGTACTAATTACTACGAACCACTGATCTCTATGTAAAAATCTGGATAGAGCAGTGGTCCATACGCACTGTGCAAACATCTGAAGCCACAGTGCGGCCATTTAAACCACTCCCAATACAATGCGCACGCTGCGCATCACTGCACAGCCATTGAACCAGCTTCGACGTGATTGGCCTTTCCAATCTCCAGCTATAGAAATGGGAGTGGTAGCATGGCGGCCTAGCGGCTTCACCTCAACAAGCCAATGCTCTATCCAGATTTTTACATAGAGATCAGTGCTACGAACTGGTTTACTCAGTGTTTTGTAACGTATGGGACACCACATGACCAAAATCCCTTGAAATCGTTTCAGAGCACCCATGTTCGACCAACCCCTGTGTGAATGGAGGAACATGTATACCACATGGGAACGACTTTACATGTGATTGCATATCGCCGTATGGTGGAGACACATGTTCAGAAGGTAGAATTCTTTGCACCTTAAACAAGCTTCGTTTAACAAGGCATGCCGAAAGGGGGGGGGGGGGGTGTAATATTGCGATTCAACTCCTCCCCCTCCCCCACCCCACCCCCCCCCCCCCCCATTTCCCTCTTATTTGTTGTGCTTGTCAGATAATTTTGGATCTGTCCGACTCGCATTCAAGAGATTTCCACCCTCATATATATATATATTTTCAGTGAATTAAAATGTATGCCCCCCCCCCCCCCTCACGTCCTTTCGAAAAGCTATTACATTACCCTGTCCTTGCCTGCCTTTTAAAGCCTCAACGTACGTTATGTTTTTTTTTTTATTTATTACCTTCATTTCAATGATATTCGACTCATTCATTATTAGTCCTATGATCGATCAGTAAAAGGGTTTGAAAGGTATCAAGCAACGTGTAATATACCTATGAAATGATGAAATGATTAATCACAGTTTAGTTGTTTTCCTTCACATCACATCACATTAAATCATATTTTGTGCTTCCATCTGTACAAAATTCATATAAAACATTTCCTCATAGGACGTAATAATTATGACCTCAAGCAATAAGATATACTTATGCCCTTATCATGCTTATACAGAGTGGCTCAGAAAGAATGCAACACCTGAGATCTGCCAATTTCAAAGACATCATTGGCACAATACCATGAATTTTGGTTTTGTTGCTAGATGATTCTTTTCCGATTAAAATGACACCAGTATCATCAATTCACCTACTTACAACCGTAAGCATGCTTGAACCAACGAGAAATGTATACATGACGGCTACTCATGCAATTTCGGTTTGTTGTCTTCGTTTTCAAAGCGAGAGCAGTCATGCGTTTATTAACTCTATGGCAAACCATCATACATACATTTCTCGCTGCTTCAAGCTTAACTACGGTTCCAAAAGTAGCAAATTTTGAAAATGAAATTGCCTCACGAAAATAGATGTAGAATCAAAATGCCTGACCCCAAACTCAATTCAATTCAATTCAATTTTAGTTTATTTCCAACTTTTCAATAAAGGTGTACAATTTTATGATATTTTATGATATTTATGATATTTATGATATTGGTATTGTAGGAGTTTATTTTGAACACAAAGTATTGAATGTTTATATTTACTATCTTACACTTCCTGTGATCTCCCCTTCTTATATATTTGTTCCTTCATTCATCTCATGCTTTACACTTTCATCTCATTCTTTACATTCCCTCTATATCAGTATTTGAAGTACTCTTACTTCATCTCATGTTTTACATTCCTTGTACATTACTTTTGCAATGTTCTTTTATCCCTCTGTTCCATGTACACTTCATGGATCAGCACATAACTCTGAATGGTTTAGCCTCTTGTGTATTTAGTGAAAGGAATGTGTATTCATAGAAACTCATTTATATTTATTAGAAACTTCTGTATATTGATGTACTTCCTTTTATATGCAAATTGTATAATTTGAATATTTATTCTCAATTGTTAAACAAATGTATATATACAAATAAACCCTGAGGTTGAGATAAGTACACCACCTCAAGGCAGATTACCACAGGCAAGCAAGGAGTGAACATGTCATGTTTGTAGCTCTGTAAGTGACCACGCCTAAAGCCAGCTCCAGGCCACCCTACAGTATCATTTTACTCGGATAAAAAATCATCTACCCACGAAAAAAAAAAAAAAATTAATGATATTGTGCCAATGATGACTTTGAAATTGGCAGATTTCAGGCAATCTTTTGGGGCTGGCTACTCTGCATAAGCATGATAATTGTACATCTATGTATAGTTGTAACTTGTGTTTGATTCTTTTTTCCTTGAGTCCCAGGAATAGAAGCCATGCTTCTTGAATCACTTTACTTTTAGGGCAATGTTTCACAAAACCGTCTTAATAACATGTTTGCAGACATCCCATTTAAGAGGCGGATATTAAAATGGACATGCGTTTTCATGAACTGAACTTGTTTTTCTGATGCTTTCGTGAAACGCTCCCCAGATCTAGGTGACTGTGCAAGTAGCCCATGCAACAATGGAAATTGTACTTATTACGAAAGATTTGGATGGTCTTGTGAGTGTGATGACGGGTATACTGGACAAACATGTCAGAATAGTAAGTCCAAAAACATTCTTTAAATACAAAGTTGAGTTCTGGGGAGCATTTCATGAAAGGAAGTTGTCAGATATTTTATCCGACAACTGTTATAAGCTACTGAAATCCTTGCATCTGATTGGCTGAGACTAAATTTGTCGGATAAAATATCTGACAAGTCCTTTCATGAAACGCCCCCCAGATCATCATGACAGGGGCCTGGGAACGATTTTGTTACTGGGGGTGGTGTGAGCGTTAAAAAAAAAAGGTCCCCAGGTCTTTTTTAACTACTTTTTAGCTACAGCACCCCCAGCAAAAAAATTGCAGGGGGTGCTGCTCTTTTCCAGGGGGTGTTGCAGCAACCCCGCACCCCCGGCTCCCAGGCCCCTGCATCATGATGATGTCATGTGAAAGAAAATATTGTGAATGGCAGATGATGTAGTACATATTAAGAATAATTGTATCCCCCGGCAGTATGCCGGAGGATACTTTGGATTCAGCAGCGTTTCGCCGCCGCCGCCGCCGCGTCACATTCTTGTGTGCGCTCTAGCGGTCACATTTCTCGACGAATTTCTTTCAGACTTCCTGTGGACGTGTATCTTGGTAAAATCTGGACCCCTATAGTTTCTGGTGATGCTGCCCCCAGTGTTCCGTCTTTTATAGGGTAAAAGGCCATATTTTGGGGGATAGTTTGTGTGCGCTCTAGCGGTCACATTTCTCAACGGATTTTGTTCAAATTTTGCATGAAGGTGTCTCTTGGTGTAATTTAAAAACCTATAGTGTTTGGTGATGCTGCCACCAGTGTTCCGTCTTTTATAGGGTCAAAGGTCATACTTCAGGGCATGGCGTAAGTGCACTCTGCAGGCCACATTTCTCAACGGATTTTGTTCAAATTTTGTATGGAGATGTATCTTGGTATAATCTACACATGTTTAATTTTTGGTGATGCTGCCCTCATTGTTCCGTCCTTTATAGGGCCAAAGGTCATTTTTCCATTTCTTGCACTCTTACTTCTGCATTTCTCGACGGATTTCGTTCAAATTTTGCATGAAGGTGTGTGTCCCTTGGTGTAATCTAAAAATCTGTACTTTTTGGTGATGCTGCCACCAGTGTCCCGTCTTTTATAGGGTCAAAGGTCATACTTCAAGGGATGGCGTGAGTTCACTCTGCAGGCCACATTTCTTGATGGATTTCTTTCAAATTTTGTATGGACATGTATCTTGGTATAATCTACACATCTTTACTGTTTGGTGATGCTGCCCTCATTGTTCCGTCCTTTATAGGGTCAAAGCTCATTTGTCCCTTTTGTGCACTCTTACTTCTGCATTTCTTGACGGATTTCATTCAAATTTTGTATGGAGATGTATCTTGGTATAATCTACACATATTTAATTTTTGGTGATGCTGCCCTTATTGTTCCGTCCTTTTTAGGGTCAAAGGTCATTTTTCCATTTCTTGCACTCTTACTTCTGCATTTCTTGACGGATTTCGTTCAAATTTTGCATGAAGGTGTCTCTTGGTGTAATCTAAAAACCTATAGTTTTTGGTGATGCTGCCACCAGTGTTCCGTCTTTTATAGGGTCAAAGGTCATACTTCAGGGCATGGCGTGAGTGCACTCTGCAGGCCACATTTCTTGATGGATTTCTTTCAAATTTTGTATGGAGATGTATCTTGGTATATCTCTCAACACATTTCTTTCTAATTTTATATGAAGATGTGTCTTAGTGAAACCTACACATCTAATTTCTACACCATCCTTTTGTTTGAGGGAGGGGATGGGGGAGGGTCTTTGTCCCTCCTTCAAATTGCTGCCAGTGCCGGGGGATACATTTAGCATTGCGCGGCCCCAGCAATGCACATTTCTAGTTGAATTAAATTGTGATGGTCTATTTGGAAAACAAGACTTGCAGCTCAAGAGCTGATATTGTTTGTTTTTACAAAAGCTGTACGAAATTAATCACCTCATAATGGAAACATCAAGAAACTAAAGTAACATAAAAAGAAATAATATTATCGTAGCAGCAAAAATCACTTTGAAACACATTATAAGGGATGAAATTTAGATAACGAAGTAACAACAAAATCAATAGGCATAATATTAATATTCAAGAGTATTCTTCAGATTCTCGTAGCTTGATGATGAGTAAAATTTGCAGGACGATAGTAAGAATTCGAATTGTGTATTTTGAGCTCATGGAAACCATCGAAATGATCCGAAATTGACTAAAACTTGCTGCCGAAAATCACATAGGCCTACAGTGAACAGCACTGCAAACAGAAATGGCATGAATGGGTATGTTTGACTGCACGCACATGTGCATGGGCGGATCCTGGGGGACGAAACTGCCGCGCCCCTCCCCCCCCCCCCCCCCCTTTGAAACCCAACTGGCATACCTTAAGTACACTATTTAAAAAAATGCCACCTTAATAAATGTTATATTCTATGTCCCCTCTTTTAAAAAATCATTCTGGATCCGCCCCTGATGTGGCATGAAAATTTGTTCACAACTTTTAAACTATTTCTAGTTGTATTTCGAATACCACTGCATTCAAAGAGCAATCCTTTTTTCAGGGGACATTTCTACTATGACACTCTTCTATAAGTCATAAAAAGAATTGGTAAGCTCAGAAAATATTTACATCTCTGTCAGCTTGATACAGTCATCAGCCATAAACTTTTAGATGTGGGCCCCGTTTCATAAAACTTGTAACAAGTTGCAATAACTGTTACAAGCTACTGAAATCCTTGAATCGGATTGGCTGAGAGCAAATTTGTCAAAGAAATGTGGCAGTTTTATAACAAGTTTTATGAAACGGGGCCATGGTCGGTAATGTATGGGACAAAATAGCGTGGACATACCCTATAAAAACTTGACTATGCATGTATTATATAAAACCCTGAAAACATTTTATAACACAAACAGCAGGGGTGGATCAAGGGTTTCGTAAAAGAGGTGCACAAAAGTTTGAAAATTCCTGACAAGCAAAAAGAAGAGAGAAGAAGAGGTCATCATCAACAGGGGGCAAAAAGATGGAGTTGTGTACTTAAGGTATGCCACCTGGGTTTCAAGGGGGCACAGGCCGGACCCCCCACCCCCCCCCCGCATTGCAAATGGTCATGTGACATTAGCATTTGGTCAGATATTGTAGCCTGTTTGTAAGCATATTTGATTATGAGAGCATTTAAAGAACAGTTATCATTATCATCGTCGTCATCTTCATCTGACATTTCTACGATGATATTCTTCTACATGTAAAGCTCTCGAATTGTTTACCAGAACTTAAAGGAGAATTAATATTAGAATATAAATGTGCTCATATTCAAAGATGTAATCTATTCCTTCTTGTTGCCCTACGTAGTTTTGCATTAAAATATACGAGATGGGTATAAATCAGGATTTTCTCATCAAGATGTATCTTCTGCTAGCGATACCCAGGGGGCTGCCATTTTCTTGATGTGTACATAAAGACATTTCTAATCCGAATGCAAAATTGTCTTTCTTCCTGATACAAAATTCCATCTGAGATTTAAAATATTTAACAGATATATACATGTACATATATTCTAGAAACGAAAATGTGTTTTATATTTCTTTGAAAATTACGATTTTACTAAATATCAATCTATTTTCTTGATACTATGACGTACGTGACGGAGCGAATTAATTCAAATTTATGGATGATGACTTTCCTGAGCGTCAATAGTGACAAACTATGCATTCACCTGCTTTGAGATAATGGACTTCAAAAGACAGAATGCGCGTTGTATAAATTATGTTCTGCTCTGCCAGGCAAGACCAAGAAATCGATTTCTAGTTAGCAAAACCGGAGAATTTAAAAAGAAATCTATAAATTTCAAATTTTAAAATAAATGTTTACACCTGTTATGTATTTTCCATCATATATGGGGCTTTTTTTACAATGAATAGAATCAATTTAGCTCGTGGATTAAAAATATCTTCCTGACCGGAACGGTCTCCAATGGTTCATGTACAACTCCATGTCATCAAGAAAATGGCAGCCCCCATGAAGTGTTAGCAGATGATACCGTGTGCTAGAATGTCTTGATTTAAACCCTTTTCTGATATTTTATTTCTAAAGTGATACAGGTCAATGATTAAGAATATATTATACCTTTGAACATAAGTACATTTATATTCTAATGTTAATTCTCCTTTAACGTTTTCTTTAATATCGGCAGAATCAGATGTCTATAGATGCAGGGGCTTTCAGTAGTAACCGTCTCCCCCCCCCCCCCCCCCCCCCCGCTTTGTTCTTGACAAAAAATGTTTTATGCTATTCTTTTTTTGACACAAGAACTTGTATTTATCTTTAAAATCGCTCGAATTCGTATAATATCCTGCAAAAATTACTTTGTATACAGCGAAAGCTGAACGTATGATGAAACAAAAATAATATCGAAAGCATTGTGCAGAGATTACAGCAATATAACAACGCACATGATTGTGAGTAAATAATTTCATGTATTCGAAAAAGCAGAGTTAATGGTTCTATTTCAATATTAGTGCGCTGCATAATTATCAGAAACAAACTTCGGAAAACCGAGTACATGCAAATAGGCCGGAAATGGCGTATAACGCACGATGAATATGGAGCCCTTATTTTTCAATGCAATTCAGTATGTACAGAAGTCATGGGTAAAATCTTGCAAAGTCGACCTCTTGTTTTATATATTTTCTAAAATAATGCCGTAGATATATTTATTTCAAACGTTTGTCATTTGAAAGTTATTTTCCATGACGAATCATTCAAGGACTTTGAAGATAACAGACGCAATATTATTTTCGACATATAAATTTATAATTGTCAGAAATGAAAATGAGAGAATAATGGTTGCGTAGCTTAAATCAAAGTTCCCCAGAGCTGTCCTCCCTTTTGAAATTTTTGCAAAGGTTGAAAAAATGTCTCCGCCGGGAATCGAACCCGGGTCACTGGTTTAGAACGCCTTAACCACAAGACCACGGATACGGGCCAGTGGTTTCGGCGACACCAGATTAAGTTTGACAGATAGATTGAGAAATATTGAACCATATAAATTAATTCCTTTGTCGGAGGTAGGTGAGGGTTGTGAGGGGAACCATTATTCTCTCATTTTTATTTCTCACAATTATATAATTTCTATGATAGTTGCCAAAGCTGTTGTATATGTTGTTTCCTTACACTTGTATATAATTATTCTAACATGTACGTGCATCTAAAATCATTCGCTTATGGCTCTGGTTTTTTTAACTATGACCAAAAAGCTTAATGGCACTTTGAGGGCCCCCAAATTTTTAAAGATAAAGAATTGGAAATCAGTTTTAACTTTTTCTTGTAGCATGGACCTAGGTTGATCTCCCATAGCTTAATGAAAAATTTTCAACTTTGATTTATGTGCCTGAGGTATCCCTGAACAGCAAATTGTTTACGGAATTTTGTAACCCAAATTGACATACCATTTTGTTTGGAGCTGAAAAATATATAAAGCCATACACAATATATTCATTTTCTATTCATGATTAATGAGCATGGATGGATCTTTAAAAAATTTAAATGTCATCTGAACAATCTCTCATATTTTGATGGAACGGTGTAATCGAAAATGGTGTTTCGGACGTTACATCTTCCGTAAACATTTTAGACCCACATTTAACCCACTAGAACAAGATCTTAATTACCTCATATCCATATTAGAATACACTTATTAGTTACTCCAAATAAATAGCTTAGAATAAAAGAGCAATATATTGTAGTAGTGCTGATGGTAAAAATATCCTCATCAAATGAAAAAGATGTCTAATTTTCAGTTGTAACGTCCGAAACACAAAATACGCATTTAAAGCTGATTAGTCAAATTTTATGGTATCTGGAGTGAATTAATCATTATGGGATAAAACATTGTAAGTCATTACACAAATATAGACACAAATTATATGATTCACATGCAACAATTTTTTGTAAGGACAAGAAAGTTGTTTCGGACGTTACATAATATTATTGTTAACACATAATTTACAAATTTCAACTAATTTTTTGACATATCAGCAAATTATGATTTCACAATCTTTTCCCATGTTAAGAAAACTATTTTTAATATTTTATTTAGCTTTGAATATAAAGAAAGCATGAATAGGATGCTAAAAACTCATTTTTTAATGAATCATCTAAGCTTTCTGCAAATTGAAATATAAACAAATTATAATTTTGAAGCCACTCATTGTGATGAAATGCATTCCTGGATGGTTTAGTATATCCTAAATTGTAATTTATCGCAAAAAAATCACAACAAAAGTTACTTGTAAAAAATTTTGAATCATGTTAACAGTATTTTCTGGTACGCTGTAAGTACGTTTCGGACGTTACATTATAGTGTTAACATCCATTTTTAAACTCCAGTCAGTTCAAATGAGGGGCAAAGATTGATGTAAGAAGGAGTGATTTCCATTTTTCAACCTTTCCTCTTACTGTTAACAGTGTTTTGCATTTGTATTTTATCAGTTTTTCATTTTTATGAAGGATATCCCAAATTATGTCATTAAACTTAAGTTTATTTGGTCAATTTAAAGTATTTTTTCAGTAACTGTCAGACACCTTAACTTTACCCAGTCTACAAAACAAAGAATATGTGGTGTAAATATTTAAAAAATACAACCAAGCTAAACCATTTTCTCAAAATTTACATGAAATATGGATTTTTACCTTAAAATAGGGGGACTATTAAACTTTAATTTATATATAAATATGTATGTGTGGGACTACTTACAACTTTGAATTATTTAGCTGATTTTTTTAATACTTAATCCTCACAATTTATCATGCCATTTTGTGAAATAGAATTGGAAACCAATCATTGAATTGATTACACATTGATTACACAGTTATTGGTGAACAAAGGGCCTTCCAAGTGTGTATAGATCTATAGTCAGGTATACTAAAAGAAGCTGTAAACTTGTACAAAATGTTACTTACAAATGGCTGTATATCAGCCTTTAATTTAACTATCCACATCCTACACAATTAATTTCATATGGATTATCAACTTGTGAATAATACATGTTATAATAAGAATACATATAGCATGATTTATAATGTGCAAATCCAATTTGTAGAGTGCTCTAGGCATAGTGTAGAATAAAGAAGGGCATAAGATAGTAGAAATACAAAGGAATGTACAGTAATAATCAATGGAAGCATTGAACAAGTAAGTTTTTAAACTGCTTTTGAATGAATCTGGAGAATTGCAACTTCTAATAACTATAGGTAGATTATTCATGACATTCTAACATGAAAATAAAAATAAGCTAAAGCCTCTCCAAATCCATCCATTCATTTATTTTCTTCTTGTAGGGTGTAATACCCTATCAGCAAAAACTTAAAAAACACCACCAACAATAATTCCTAGAAAGTATACAAGAATAAAGCATTACAACTAAAATTTTGTAGATTTCTGTGAAGTTCTCTCACTACATGTATGCCAAGAGATTTCTTGCTTGTTTCGACTTTACCAAAATGTGAGCTACATGTATGCTTGCTGTACTATTCAAATGCTTGCCCCTCCCATGCCTTGTGTATCAAATAAGTAGGATATTAGTACCCTTTCTAATGATTATTCAATTTTATTTGTAGAAGCTATGAAAATGAAAATGGGTTCTTTATTCATGTTGTGTACCATTGTTAAAGTCAGACAAAGAAAAGATCCTGGATAAATCTACAATCTGAAAGAAAAAAAAATGTTTATGGTTACCAGTAATGTTTCATAGCTTTCTAGAAAGCTTGATTTATGCTCTGAATACTTTGAATATCCTCATAGAATCCCCTGGTGAAGCAGTGTGTGATCTAATAACCTAGGTTGTCACATCTTTGACATCAGCAAGCTAGATTAGAGATGACCAAAAGTCATTACCATTCAAGTTCATACATCAGCCACCAAAAGACTAAGAAGCACGAGCTCTAAGTTCAGATCAGGACAAAGTTTGGATTATGATCTGATTGACATGTTAACATCATGTAACGTCCGAAACGAAACACTGCATACATTCTTTTTCCTAACATGCTAAACAGAATATAAGTTTAAGTGAATTTTCTAAGAGGTTTCAGTGACTACAATTGCTATTAGGTTCATATCTTGCAAGTTTACATCACTTATACATTTTAAGTGCATGTAAGTACACCTTGGATTCTAAATTGAGTAGCTGATAGAGACAACTATGTGCTAAACTGCACATTTGTGTAGATTACATTTTGCATAAATGTAATAAATTATTGATAGAGTATTTAACTGTTAACAAGTATTGTCACAGATCAATCATACCAAAAGAAAAAAAATAAAAATGATGAAAACTGTAATGTTAACAGAATGTAACGTCCGAAACGTCAGGGGTGTTACAAATGGAAATCGTCAAATGATGCACCCGTTCCCAATTTTGTTTGTATGTATCTATCTTATATCATCACTTGTTTACATAAAATAAGTTTGACCCAAGGAAAGTACATTCTACTATATGAAATAAAAACTTTTAGTTGTCAAACCCAAAATTTAGGGCTATTTTTAAGTTTCAAGTGATGTAAAATCTATATTTTTCAAGATAGAAACTCAAAATTTTCCATGAATAATCTCTGAAGCACATTCCAAATGAATATTACATAGATGTATAGATATGCTATATTGTGGAGTAAAATTGTAAAACTCATAATGTTCATGTCTGCCCACTAAATATGGAGATAGATTAAGCTCCAAAATTTGCATTTCTCAAAAATATAAATAGTCTTGATACTCAAAATCCAGGTTAGAAGTGTGTATACATAATTTCATTTTAACCCTCTTTGGGGACATATTTGGTATATGTTAAAAAAACCAGAGCCTTATTATAAATTTCCGCGAGAGTTGCCAAAGCTGTTGTATGTTAACCGTTCGTATGTTATTTCCTTACACTTGTTTATATAATATATATATATATATATATATATATATATATATTAACTGGATGGTGTATTAGGGAGACACGAGGACAAATAAATAAGACAAAAAGTGTCTCCCAAATACACCGTACATGGGTGTGTATTTATACGTATATATATATATATATATATCAACAGCAGGTTGGCTTTGCAAGATTTCCCCCATGCCTTTTGTACACATGCACTGTCGCCCACTGAACGATGACGGCTCTAAATTGTTTTATTTACCAGTGATTGGTTTTCCGAAGTTGTATGTGACTGATAATTAACGTTCATATTTTTCTTATCTAACACATTAAATGAAAGTGCTCATTAATTTATTTGTTGGTTGTACTTTCAGTGGAAAACCCGTGTGATAACAATCCATGTGATAATGGTGGTCAATGTAATGCAAATGTAACGGACTATAACTGCTTGTGCTCTATCGCTTTCACAGGCAAGGATTGTGAAATTGGTAAGTTCAAGATATATATCAGTTACGACGGTATCGTATTTGAATGTCCCTGAACATGTCCTAAAAGATATACAGTTACAGTTGTTTTCGATCCCGTCTTAAATTTTCAAAACAAAGGAAATAATCAAAATGATATAATCAGCTTGATGGTATGTTCTTATCGTTTGACAGAACCAAATTAATGTTTAAGAATCATTTTCTTCTTCAAACCCACGATAATAAATCATACCTAATATTGTGCTTGTCGTATCCAACGTGTGCGATTTTCACAATATGTAATTCGATCATCTTATTATAACTAGCTCAAATGGAATTTGATAAAAGAGATGAAGGAGGCTAATTTGTGTACGAACTCTCATATGTCGTGTTTTCTACACAGCCACGCCATGTAATTCTAATCCGTGTGCGAATGACGGGACTTGCAGTTACTCTGGAGACGACTACACGTGTTCATGTACGAATCAGTGGACTGGACAAAACTGCACGGACCGTACGTACCCAACATTATTTAGCAAGAACAGTAAAGTATTTTGAATTATTAGAATGCCAAGAACTATATAGGGTATTAGTCATTCAGGCCCCCAATTGCTCACGTGTTAAATTGATATTAATCAAGTAATTATATTTTGAAAACGTTGAATTTGAATTTGAATTTGGAACGACAAAGAGATCCAAATTGTGGGATAATCTTTTCTTTTTTTGCTTGCTGTCAGAAAATTTTCAGAGATTTGCCCCCCCCCCCTCCCCTTTTTATTTTTTATTTTTATATACTTTTTTATAACTTTTTTATCCTTTTTTTTACAAAATCATGGATCCAACCCTGAGGGGCAAGGTTAGGTAGAATGTTCGGTCAAGGGTTACAGTTAAGAATTCGTTTAGTATAAAATAATGAGAGTGTAGTTTTTTTCGTCAGAGCATGTGTCGTATAACCGAATTCGGTATTCAAGACAAGAATACTATCTTATTATTTTTCTTTCCGTAGCGAGTCCATGTGCTACGGCCACGCGTGATTGTTATAATGACGGGACGTGCTTTCATGAGAATGGTCAAGCTTACTGTACATGTACTGAAAAGTGGACGGGGCCAACCTGTGTCACACGTTAGTATTCTTTCTACTGAAACCCGGGAAAACCTGCAAAATACCCCATCACACAAGTAGCATTTAGGGCTGGTCAGACCTCACCGATAATGATAACGATAACGATTTTCGATTAAAGGTACTCCCTACTGTGTTGTGTGGACCTGTGAGTATGCGATGTATGTTATTGTTAGTAGAATGGCAGTTTTTGGATGTGCCTTTATTGATTATTCTGTAATCGTTATCAGCAAGTTCTGACCAGCCCCTAACCTAAACTCTGATCTTAGAGCCAAACCCTCTGAGTATGCGATGTATGTTAGTAGAATGGCAGGTTTTGGATGAACCTTTACTGGTATATTGTGTTATCGTTTATATTGTGCCTTTATATTGTGTAATCTTTATCGGTAGGTTCTGACCAGCCCCTAACCTAAACTCTGACCTTAGAGCCAAACCCAAACCCTAACCCTAACACTAACCCTATGTAAAAACCTGCAGTATCCACCACACGAATAACCCTTACCCTAACTTTGATTCTGGAGCCAAACTTGACCATATTAACCCTAACCCTAATCCTAATCTTAATCCTTACCATTTCTTTAATCCTAATCTTAATCCTTACCATTTCCCTAATCCTAATCTTAATCCTTACCATTTCATTAACCCTAATCCTAATCTTAATCCTTACCATTTCCCTAATCTTAATCCTTACCATTTCATTAACCCTAATCCTAATCTTAATCCTTACCATTTCCCTAACCCTTAGTTACCATTCCCCTAACCCTGAGCCTAATCCTTACCCTAACCCTCCTCCATTATAGTGATGCGTGCTGGAGTATTCTGCAGTTTAGCTGAAAGTTCTTGTGTTTAATGAGAGTTAATAAAGACCTTGATAAATGAGTAATGGTTGATGAAATGCGATTGTAGTTCAGTGCAATTGGTTAAAATATTTACAGACCAGGGGGGTGTTTCATAAAGCTGTTCGTAAGTTACGCACGACTTTACGCACGACTGGTGATCAGTTCTTGTGCTAAATGATTGAGAATCTGATTAGTATACCACCCAAGAACATGTTCCAGTCGTTCGTAAAGCCATTCGTAACTTTACGAACAGCTTTATGAAACACCCCCAGGGCCCTGTTTCATAACACTTGTTATCATTAACAACTGACAAAATTATATAACAAATTTGCTCTCAGCCAATCGGATGCAAGTATTTCAGTATAGCTTGTATCAGTTATTGCATTTTTTTATTAATGACAAGTCTCCCCCCCCCCCCCCCCCCCCCATCTATACACACTATATAATTAAAGTAGAACACTCAAGAAAATCACAAATATGGCAATTAATGTATCACTAGAAATTGGGAAGCTTACAGATGGCAATCGTATAAGTTTTATGTCAACTGCGTATATGATGATTATAAAAACAACATAAATAAAAGCTCTTCTCAGCATGTGGAATATCCGAAGATTCGCCAGAAATATAGCGATGTTTTGATGTCGTCATACGAGGGATCGATCCTGCTTAAGCAGACGACGTCCTATAATGAATGAACGTAATTGCAATGCAATTATTTATCAAATTATAAAGAGTTTGGTACATTTAAACATGACCTTATTTCACACCATTCTAAAAGGGAAAGTGAACTGATTCTGATAACTAAAACCGTTTGATTGTAAATACACAGGAGAAGGGTCAATGATCAATGAAATAAACCCCATTTTCAAATTGAAAAGCCCTGCGAATAATAGCTGGATGGTATTCGTTCCCTCTTGAAACGCCGAACATGCCGCGGTGCAAGCAGCTGAAAATACAATGGCGTCTTATTTTGTTTACAAGTGACTGATTCCTTTATTTTTTTAACGCTGCATTTTTCATCAAAATAATACCATACACGAAGTTAAGAGTGAGGCAACAGACTAACATTAAGACTGACGCTAGTCAAGTAAGAGAAATAAGTGAAGAGGAGATGACAAAACAGGCACTAAAAAATGTGTATAATGTTATGGGACATCGTCTGCTTAGACAGGACTCGCCCCTCTTGTGTCGTCACACATCTCAGCAGCGTTCAAGGAGCTTTTCAGCTGCTATATCGGGGGCTGTATTTTACCGTTTTATAATTGATAATAATCATTAATTCAAATGTTTCCAAGCTTTAAATTTGGATAACCTTGTTTAATTTATGCCATCTATGCAATAATAAGTATTAAGCCAATATTTAAAATCATTAGTGTTCTACTTTAAATACAACATCTGAATTAATACAGGCTATATCCAATTCAGTCATAATTGTTGATATGGTTTGATCCTAGGTATCGCAGAAGACTGAAGATATTTTCATCCTTGTAAAATCATTATTTTTGGATATCTGTACAATTCATTCGGTTTATTTTCTTTTTTTTATAAAGCTGTAGTACAGTGTGTGTGTTGTGTAGCAATTGGATCATGGGTAAAAATGTAATTGTGAACAATCATCACAATATCATATAAGTTAATATAATGCCATCGTCAGCTGATCTTTAGAATCATTTCAATATTGGTTTGATATCTGGTAACACTTCGTTCGATTTTGCCCGAAAAGAAACTGAATTTGAGATATTAATTGTGATGTTGTATTACACATAGTAATAGCTACATTCACCTTTTGCACATATCCATCCCAAGCATGCCAAGCATGCCAAGGGATGCTCAAGGCGCCTTCAAACTTGTAGTATTGCCCTGGCTTTGGACCAGCTGCCCTCATGCGCCAAAAGCATTCAAGGAATAACTTCCTCCCATGTAGAGTACCAACATAAAGAGAGTAGCGACAACTCATGATTTGAACGCCATTTTGTTTCCACTGCTATGCAACATTTCTATTCAATTGCGATGAGCGCCTGGGTTCTCAATAGAAAGAATTCAAACGCCATTTTGTTTCCAGAAAAGTCAGACGTCCATGTCGCTACTCTCTATATAAAGGTACTCCCAGGTACCCATTGCTACATCTGGGCCCCGTTTCATAAAACGTTTTACCAATAACAAGCTACCATACTTGTTATAAGCTACTGAAATCCTTGAATCTGATTGGCTGAGATCAGATTTGTCATAGAAATGGGGCGGTTTTTATTGATAACAATGTTTATGAAACAGGGCCCTTGGCGAAGAGTGTCAAATGCAGAATCGTGTCTTTTGTATATTTTCCAGCTCTTCACTGTTGGTCTTCACCGTGTCGAAATGGAGGAACCTGTAATGATGAGTGCGGTAATAGAGGATTCTGCTGTGTATGTGTCGAAGGGCTCAGTGGACAGACATGCGAAATGGGTAACTTGAGAGGAGATATTCATGATTTCAAATCTTTTATTGAAAAGGAAAATAAATAATTTGACGCAATGATTCATTGTTATTTTCATTGTATTGTTTCCCATTATGTCTGGTAGAAAAGAAATGATAAAGGAAGCTGTGTATCTGTCTCGATAAGTAGTTTTAGTGTGTAAATAATTATGGTGTTGACATCAGAGAACCTATTTACCTTCAGATTCACTATACATTATTGCTTGTTGGTAAACTTAATTTACCCCACCAGATTTAGAAAGGTTTTAAACACTGATATACAGCTGAAACTCTCCTTTTATATTTTACGATTTAGTTACAGATAACCGTTCGTTCTTAATTTTCATCTTATTTCCCTTAGAGTGGTCAGCGAATGAAACGGACTTCAATTCATCATCGCTTTCAACCGGGAATAGGACCCCACTGACCCTTGTTACATTAACGTCAAATTCGACATCATCCCCCGATGTGTTTCCTCTATCGTCATCATCGTCCTCGTTAACGTCTCCATTGTCGTTATCAACGTCGTATTTACCATTACAATCATCATGGTTAATGTTGTCTCGTACATACAGCACGCACTCCAAGTTATCGCACAATGTGCATTCCATTAATGAATCGTTACATGTCTCATATCATTCACCGTTTCCATCTCGTACAGGTACACCAGTATTCATCCCACCACCACCCCCACCATCGTCATCTCATTTCATTGTCTCATCCTCATCCCATCTACCAACACCTTCTCTCTCTTCTTTTCATCCTGCCAATTCCCTCCTTCCAAGTTCATTTCAATCGGGGCGATTGCTTTCATCAAAAAATTTGAAAACAAATCTGCTTCCGACATCAAACAGTGGTTTTCAATCGACCGGCCGCCTTTCTTCATCCGCTTATTCTCCTTCACACTTTACAACCCCACTATATTCTCCTACAATAGCAACCACCTCTCATTCGTTTGTTTCTATCACACTGCCATCTGAATATCTGGAGGCGTCGCCGATTTTCGCATTGTCTTCATATACTTCATTTATTCAGTCTGTGAACCTTTCCTCTCATATTCATTCATATCCCTTACCTACCATAAACTTTTCTCCTTCACCAACCTCGTTATCTCAATCACCCGAATCATCATCATTCCTTTCGTCATCGTATTCCCCGTCCTTCTCTTTCCCTCCCACCCCATTTTCTTCTTCTCTCTTTCTCTCCTCCTCGTCTGCTTCCGCCTCGTCTTTCTTACCATCCTCTTCTCCCTCCTCTTCTCCCTCCTCCTCCCCTACAACAACAACCTCCTCCTCCTCCTCTTCTTCCTCTTCTTCTTCTTCTTCTTCCTCCTCTTCTTCCTCCTCTTCCTCCTCGTCTTCTTCCTTATCTTCCTCTTCTTCTTCCTCCTCCTCTCCCTCCTCCTCTCCCTCTTCTTCCTTCTTTTCCCCACCTTTTTCCTCCTCTTCTCCCTATTCATCCCCCTCCCTCTTGTACCCTTCATTCTCATCCCAAACTCTCAAACCTTTCGTATCTATTACGACATCAAGTGTATCAACCCAGGTAACGATGCCATCATTGCCAACAGGTGCGCCATGAGTTAGAATTGATTTTTATTATGTCTCATTAATAAATGCAAAATATTAAAGTATCGGAACATTTAAATCAAGTTTTGATTAAACGATTAATGTCCATGTCTTAGTTATGATTATTCAAATATAAAACAAAATATTGATATCCCGTCGCCCTATCATAATTAATTGGTGGATCCAGGGGGGCATACAAAACAGAAAAGTGTACAAAAATTGTTGACATGTGCCCCCGCCCCCGCCAGATTCCTGGATCCGCCACTGTGATTGCATCGATATATCAATGTAACGCATATTAATCAGCATGGGATGGACAAAACGTACCGTAGCAATATTCCAAAGAAAATTATTCTTATGATTTCTTACCGCTCTAGTGTTACTTACATGTATCACAACATTAAACATGTTCCTACCATTCGTAGTATGTCCATACTCATATAGACAGTCAAATCAATCAAATTAGGTTAAGCATGGTCCTTTGTTAAAGATATTTGGTCCTTTGTTAAAGATATTTGGTCCCATACGTTGCTGAGTATATTAGATGCTTGTGTTAAGTTGATGACCCTAATTCTATAACTTAGATGAATCGGGCAAAAGTGTACTTTACATGTGAACATGAATGTTCTTCTTTATCTTGATATTTCGTAACGCCGTGAACGTATAGGACAAAGAATTACCAAATGCCTCAGACTTGCCTGTTAAAGCCCACAGCACACTATATGATCAACTGCTATCCGATTTTGGAAATAAGTGGCAATAGCATTAAATATGGGAATTTTAACAAATAGAATCTACCTGGTTCAGGTTCTCAACAATGATATGAATACTAAGGTTTCTAAACGTAGAGTTTTGGTGCCCTGTCAGAGCCTTATACCCGGGAATAATGGCCAAATCAGTTCCAAATCATAGACAAACCGTAGGACTACTCTGACGTCACTACGACTCGGAGCCGATTTGGCCTTTCCTCTGACGAGAAAGCTCGTAGTAGTCTGTATTTTTTATTGTACTATCCACTATATTCAGAACCTCGATCAAAAATATTTTATGTGTTTAAACGTTTATATCAAATGCTATTACATTTTCTTCTGAAATCGGATCGCAGACCGATCGTACAGTATGCGGTGGGCTTAATACATCTTATGACCATGATGACTGGATTCTTTCTTTCACTTACAAAATGTGTAGATTGTGGAGGGTTGATCTACTTCATCTCGAATGACCTGCTGAAGATCGAGTCACCCAACTACCCTGACCCTTCCCCACCCAATCTCCATTGCTCCTGGACTGTACATGGAACACCAGGATCTACAATCAAAGGAACCTTCATCAGCTTTGCGTTGCACACCTCGTCTGCATCCCTCGCAGTCTATGATGGGGTTAGTGATGACGATGCGACTCTGGTCCTCTCTGCCACCGGGTCCATCATCCCGCCAACCTTTACAGCATCCAAGGCAGTCACAGTGGTCCTCACTACCGGTCCTATCGCGCAACAAAGTGGTGGCTTTTCGCTCGTTCTGGTGCTTATGGGTATGTACACCGGGGGGAGGGGGCGTTTCAACAGGAAACCAGCAGTAGTAATTTTTTTAGGACCGGGGAGTACTGCTTAAAATGAAATTAGCCTTTTCCATAAATCACATTTATGTATATATAATGCACACCTGTATTAAGAGAAAAGGTATTTCTACGATCACACAACCATACGTTTTTTTAATTTTTGGTTATATGCTAACTAAAATTTGAAATGTGATCTACTAGTATTTTTTTATTTTCATTTGATTTTATATCACAGCTGTATGCAGTCCGATTGTTTGTCAGAACGATGGTATATGTTTGGAATCGAATGACGGGATTGTGTACTGTGTCTGTCAACCTGGATACACGGGAATAACATGTGAAAGTTTTGAAAGTGGTACGTCACTCTTGTCTTTAAGAATCCATAATGACCACAGAAGATATGAATGTATAGTGCTCGAAAAAATACTCCGATCAGAGTCATGATGAGTTTCAAATTTTCGACCTTTTATTACAGATCATCTTCAGGAACTAAAACATAAGTGAGCATGAACTGTTTATATATATTCTGAACGTTTGACATCAGGAAAAACCACCCATCATTTAACACTGTAATCAAAGCTTCCACAGAACTCAAAAGCTTTTAAAACTACTGAGTATTATTATACTTTATATTCGTTTAATAGTATGTACACTGCACATATAGTGCCCAGTACACACTCTTTATATATAAAGATAATATATTTATGTGTTCTTTTGTTACCATTTATTCACAGTGATAAATGGTTTTTCATAATTGCTTATTACTCATGACTGTTTTATGCAGATTTGAACGCATTACTGTCAATGATACTTTTACACTTGTATTTTCTGCTCCACTTCAAGGTAATGAACTATATAACACTGATCTTTAAGTTAAGATAGTGAACTTATTTATGTTCATGACCTCGGCCTTTTAAGCAGTAGTGTTGATTGTTCTCTCGTTATGTTTCCCTCATTCAGTTACATTCTACATGTTTCCATCCCTTAATTACTCGTTCAATCACTTGAACTCTTGTAACTTACTATTCACTAGTAAACCCTGTACAATTAGATTGTTTTACTTTCCCTTTGTATACAATAAATTTATCTCCTAATCAACATTCTGTAATCAATTTGTTGATCCCAACTTCCATTTGTTGGTATACTTCTCAATCACTCTCCTTTGAAACTTTTAATCTCATTCATTTTCTGTTTGTAATTTATCTGATTGAGTTCCCTTGATGTCAAACTTTCAGACTATATATAAACTGTTCATGCTCACTTATGTTTTAGTTTCTGAAGATGATCTGAAGTAAAAGGTCGAAAATTTTTAACTCATGACTCTGATTGGAGTATATTTTCTAGCACTATAAACTCTTGTCATTGTTTCTCGTTTATATCTGTGGCAAAAAATTGGAATTTGCTTTTCTGCTGACAGCAACTCGTGTATTTTGCATAGCTGCGGAGCGCTTGAAGACAATTTATAAGATTTGACGTCTGCCGATTCTTTAAAATGTATATTGCTAAATTTCCATCAATAAAAATCGTCACACATATTGTAGATCTTACACGTGTTAAACTCTCGTAAAACGGTGTGAGTATGAACAATCGCAGTGATTTAAGAATAAACTTTTTTTTAAATCACATGATACGCACCCTTTTCATTTCCTTTATTCATTGTGAATTTTACAAAAGATCACGTAAATTTAAAAAAATACAAAATATGAGAAGGTATATGTCATTCTTCGGGAATGTTTAAAAAAAAAATTTACCCTGTTTGCGGAACCGAATAGTCTGCTCATTATGAAAATAATTTCTGTAATGTGCGTTTCACAGTGACCACTTCGAATAACAATCAGTCCAAAACGGGATCGCTTGGTATAGAGAAATGGACCATTGTTCTGATCAGTGCGGTAGGCATTCTCCTCGTCACCTTGGCGATCATTGTCGGCTTCGTATACCATCGTCGGTCATGTCGAGGCCCCAATGTGGCTGACTACCATGCATGGCAGCTAAGAAAGGCCGCTACAACACCTGTAATTGGTCCTGATTCACAGACATCTAGTCCTACAGACGACAGTCACATGGACTCGCCATCAAAAGTTAAACGTAAAGATTCGTCACCTATGTCTATTGCGCTCGGATATCCAGGTGAGGGGTTTTCCATTTTTCTTTTCAGTTATATAGATAGAACTTTATGAATTAATCTATTGTATATTAGAACAGAGTAGGAACAAGTAGGATGAATCAGGGAAAAGAAACCGTGTCTATAAGAAATGCGGTCTAATTGTTTATCATGTTGGTTGTTTTTATTATTTGCTTTACTTCATTAAGATATTAAGGTGGCCAAAATGTCACCATGGTGATTTAAAAGTCCCCGGCGTATTCATAAAATTGTCATAATCACTTCTTGAGTATCGGAATCGATGACAAAATCAATATGTTGAGTTTCAAATAAATGGCATGGTGTACTTAACAAAATATGCTTGTCACAAAATTGTCAGCTACGTGGACACCAAACAACCGATTCGTACGACTGGCTATGTCTAACAGCTCAATATTTTATTGGAGCATCCCCAAATCGATAAGATAGGAACTGTTCTCATATTTCCTCCGCCACTTCAGAACATAAACACTGCCCATTGTATTTATGCGTAATATGTTTTATATTCTTGTCATCAGGGGCGTCGCTAGACCATTTTGAATGGAGAGGGGGGGGGGGGGGTGACACGAAATTTGCCGACAAAAATGCTACACCCTAATCCCCCTACCAATTAATATTAAAAGAAAATCACAGATGTTGAGATCTTGACCACACGGGCCCATTTTCGCAAGGGGGTGACGCCTTTTCAATTTTTCTAACTTTTCGTAGTTACATAAGTTACATAAATATCTGAGAACCTGGCTGCCCAAATATGTTGATATTCTGGCACCTCGTTGCCCGCATGTGAAGTGGTGGTTAAAAATCCTTAGGGGCTGCAGCCTATTGTTGAAAGCGGAAGCCTTTTACCCGAATATCAACTTTTCAGTTTTCTCTATTTTTCGAACATTTCGTAGTGAAAATATACAGAAGTTATACGGAAGTTACATAATCATGTGGGAACCTCGCTGCCTGAATGAATATGAAGTGGTGGTTGCCCGAATATCGGAACTTTGAAAATCCTCGGGGGGGGGGGGGGGCTGCAGCCCATTGCCGAAGGGGACGCCTTTTGCCCACATATTAACTTTCCAGTGTTTTTGAGAGCCAAGCAAAAATTGGCAAGTTTTCCTTTTTCTTTCCTTCCATTTTCTTTGTATTTTCATTTTAATTTCCTTTCCCATTCACTTTCCTTTTTTCTTCTTTCTCTTTTCTCTTCTTTCTCTTTTCTCTTCTTTCTCTTTTCTCCTCTTTCTTTTCTCTTTTCTCATTTTTCTTTTCTCTTTCCTCTTCCCTCTTCTTTTCCCCCTCCTTTTCCCCCTCCTTTTTTGCCGACAGAGATGGCGCATTTGCCTACAGCAATTTTGAGTGGGGGTGTGACACCCCACACCCCATCCCCTCTAGCGACGCCACTGCTTGTCATTTTGTATGAATATGAATTTGATCCTCCAGTAGGCTACATATTTCATTGTTACTGATTAATGTCGATTTATTGTTTCAAACCTGTATTATTTGCAGAGTCTGACTTAGAGCAAGCATTAAGCAGTGCTGCACGAAGTCGTCTTGATGACATAGATGGGAGTCCGTGGTTGCCTACGAGGAGAGTATTCCGTCACATACAGTGGAACGCAAGTCATTCACCGAATCATTCTTACAAAATCGCTCAAGCACTCACTCAAAACGGTGACGATTCCATGGACGACGCCATGCTTGAAACCATGCTCGACACAAGGGAGGTTTACCACCCTGATTTCCACATCGATCTTAATGATGATGACAACGATAATGATGACGATGTTGGAAATGGTGGCATCGAAAAAGATAACGACGATGGAAATAATGACGACGTTGAAACAGACGATGGCGTCGAAAATATGGACGACGTTGAAAATATGGACGACGTTGACACCGATGACGATGTTGAAAACGTAGAATACGTTGTAAATGCATATGATGTTGATGACGAAAGCGATAAGGATATGGATGAAGATGCTAAGGAGAATGATGTTGATTCGTGTGGTGCTTCGAGTATGGGGCTTGATGAATTCATGATCGATATGCTAAGAAAGAAAGGGGAGGGAACGGAGACGGAGAATGTTCAGCCCACCTTGACAAGACTCTAGATCGCTGGAAGGGGGTTCTTGATTGCCCCCCCTCCCCCCGAACTACACCCAGCCAATCAGACAATTCCATCCAGCCTTCTAAATTATCATATCTGATCATTATCATATCATGAAAGGACATACTGTCTTTTTGCTCGCCTTCATTCATCAACAAATTATGTTCGTCTTTATTTTCGGGCCTTTTGCATGTTTTGGGGCCGCCAATAACTATTAATCAGACTTTCTACTTGGTTTCAACACTGGCTTATATTTTGACCATCTTCATGATATTGAGCTGTTGTGGAGCATGACTTGGGTGATGCTCAATTTGTATACATTACAGAAGCGGTCTATTCACTATGAACATGGCGAACAAAAAAGCGGACAAAATATACAGCTCCTCATTGTACTTCCCACACTTGCTCTGGTAGACAATAGAGCATCCCTTTACTGCTATAATGTGAAAGTATGTAGAACAGGTGTCACATGCATATTCACCTGTTCTACTTATTTTACATAATAGCAATGAAGGGATGTTCTTTTGTTACCAGAACAATTGCGGAGGGTACAATGAGGAGCTGTATATTTTATCCGCTTTCTTTGTCATCGTGTTCATAGTGATTGGGGATAAAGTAGAAACTACCGTTAGAGCTCCCGCTCCCAAAGCTCCCAGGTCTAAAGAAATTGGATGAAGTGTGAAAGGGTCAGGTGTTATGTAAAATATTCTCGAATGAATTTCCAAGTGGTCATGTGAATAGCACGATCAAGGTGCTAGTTATTGTGAGCTTTCGCGGGAGAGAAAAGGAAGAATTGGATCTGAATCGAGGCAATGATTTTATTGACTGTCCTCGATTAAGCCATTACTAGGTTTCCCTCCTCCTCCCCCCACCCCCCCCCCCCCCCCCCCCACGAGAAGACTTAGAATATCTCAAAAGGTCGGTGACTGCTTAGACCATTAATCAGAAAGACTTCACATTTTTAAATTATAATTCTTTATAATATCATACAGTGTACAATAGTTGAATGAGTATATGTGGAAAGAGGAAATAGATTTTTTTTTCAAAATTATTAACCAAGTTTTCCGACATATAGTGTTAATTGGTGTTCGATCTACCATACTCATAATTATGTTGCTTTGAATTTAAGTGTAACGTTGATTTTTTTTTAAATAAATCATAGAGAATTAAATACATGTATATGTATACTTTTTTACAAGTTAAATAATGGCTCTAATTATTTTTTAATAAACCGTTCTGAATCATCTTTGATATCACCATTTAGCTCAGTGGCGGATCTACGCAGGGGGGAAACCGACCCGTGCCCCCCCCCCCCCCCCCTCTCGTTGAAACCCAACTGGTATACTTTAAATACACCCCAAAATGCCCCCTTTACTGTTAACTTTTACGGCATTGTGCCCCCTCTATTTCAAAATCCTGGATCCGCCCCTGATTTAGCTTAATGATATTTCACCAACGTATTTATTGGAAATACCTTTTGATATATTTTGATACCATTTATATTACAAATGTTGATGACCATGTGCATGACTACACATTTTTGATGGTAAGATGTGAATAATCTTGATCATCTTGATATATGATTGATAATGTATTTGGTCATCGCCCAGATTCCATATCATATCGAAAATTTTACGAGACTCTGTCTTCTTCTTCTTCCTCTTCTTCTTCTCTCTCTCTCTCTCGCCCTCTCTCCATATCTATCTCTCTTCTCTCGATCTTTCCTATGACCTTGCTCTCTATCTCTCTTTTGCACTTCCTGTATCTTTCTTTCTTCTAATTTTCTGTGCTCTTGCTTCGTCTTCTCAGAGCTCTGTCACTCTTGCCTCTCTTTATCTTTCTATCCATCTCCGTCGCTCTCTTAATCTTTCCTTCAGTTTATCACCCTTCTTCCATCTCTCTTCTTTGTACCCCCCCCCCCCCCCGGGCACCTCTACATGTATATATGATATCTCACACACACACACACACACACACACACACACACAGGTTTACATGGCTTTACTTCCGAGGACAACTATTGTTCCTCTATTGTTACTCGTCCTCGGACAGTCGACGGAATAAGGCATAAATTCATTGTTCGACGTTCGAGGACTATTGTCCGCCTTCCGAGGACCATTGTTGTCATGATTTTTTTTTTGTTCTCTGTCCGAAAATGTCCTCGGACATAATGCTAAACAAACGCACACACACACACACACACACCCTAACACACACACACACACATACACACACATATCTTTCCCTCTTTCATTCACTCATCCTCCTTCCTCTCTCTCTTCTCTGTGCATGTCATATTTCTTCGACTGTCAAAATAAACAAATTGCTAAGTCACTGTATACTTTAGAAATCAAATTTCACGTCAGTGACGTGAATACTTAATCTTTAATAAGGAAAGACAAAATGCACAAATGTCAACTTCTTTCACTTCTCATAAGTAATATCGAGTCTAATTAAGTACATTTTAGATGATACTGATATTCACGCACTGTCAATCTTCAAGGTCATGATGAACACTTATCGGGACGCAAGATTTTTCGATAACCAAGATAGAGGTATATGAATAGGGTTGAATCACTAGAAAATTATGGATAAGGTCCCTACCTTATCCATAATTTTAAGGTTAAGTTAGGAAAGGGTTAGGTTTAGGGTGACGTTTTGCCCAAATATTGGTTATCAAAAGAGTATTTCCCGGGCAGTAGGCTTACATGTGGATATCTTGCTATATTGGCAAATCCGTAAATATAATCCTACAACAGACGCACACACAAAAGAAAGCAAAAATATGAATATAAATACTTGTACAGACATCCAGAGGTCAGGTAAAGAAATCCATCCGAAGATGTCATAAATATTGAAAACTATCACTAAATACATTGATATATGGGGGGAACCATTTCATACCGAAAAGATCAACATAATGTGAGTATCCTTTTGGCAAAATATAAATTACATGTAGCAACTCTCCAAACTAAAAGAAACCATTATAACATAAGTTATGTATAAGTATACCAGTAGAAATATTCACATAAATGGTTATCATTATTTACTTTATGTATAGTGCATAATACAGCGTGGACAATATTATCTTAGTTTATCTCCTGCTGCAATATTATCTGCGCTTTACAAGGAATAGATCCAACCAGGTTAACATTTACTACACCTGGGTCAAGAGTGACAACTGCAGACAAAAGACCTTGTCCTAGACAGACCCATCTACACACAGAGCCACCTTGGTTTTAGCTGGACACAATATCACACATATTACTTGTCCAACAAAGCAACGTGCGCCATGCATATTGTTACCTACTTCAGCCGAGTTGGCCAAACTCTGTCTATAGATGGCTCTGGTCTAAGGACATAACAATGGGTATGGATTCAAACTCTTGGCCACTGTAGCATAAATGTACCACATGTACTTTGATACACTGGAATCTGTCTGAAGGTGAAATTAAAGATTTCAATGGGACAACATATAAAATGAGGTACGCCATGAATGCACACGTTGTAGAGAAGAGTTTGAAATGATAGACCTGTTTACTACTGTATTTCAATTTATGCATGTTTCTCTCCAGAACCCTTGATTACCAACTATTTAGTGCACCTGCTATGCATAATGACATCTCTATGGATGCAATCCACTTTGCATGCATTAGTTGTTGCTATATTGGGCAAGCATCTGGCAAGCTTTTGAGTCATCAAGAGAAACTTTTGTTCAATTAAGAAGTATGCATAAAATTAGTAAACAGGTCTATTGACAATGGTAAGGGCCATCATGGGAAGACAAAATACACAAGGAAGTCTTACACACACAATGTATCGTATCCTGCAACATATATATGGTTATCATCCTTTAATATATATCTATGTACACATATGTGTAAGACCAAGAAGAAGATTGAATTTCACTTTTCTAACACAGGTAACGTATTATACATGTACGTAATTTTAGTTGATATTTTAAGCAAAATCATAGCAGCCTCATTTGATATTCTCTCAGATAAACGAGTGTGACTGACCAATGTCCCCATACCTCAATGTTCTGATATTTTGCACATGTCTGGAGATGTTATAATTGAGGCAGATGCTTGAAAGACATTGAAATACAATAATAAAGTACTATTTTACTTGTGTCAGAGCATAGGGTTTTCAAAATGAGTTGAAACCTCTTACAACAGGGGAGCGTTTCATCAAGCGTTTTGTCAGTGATTTTTTACCGACAACTGTTATAAGCTACTGAAATCCTTGCCTCTGATTGGCTGAGAGCAAATTTGTCAGTAAAAATCACTGACAAAACGCTTGATGAAACGCTCGCCAGGATTTGAGTGCCTATTCACCCAAGACATTGGTGAAGTAATTGGAAGCTTACCATACAGAACAAAAATCATTAATTGAAAGAATACTGGTCCCAAGTGTGCATGCAACACATCAAAATATATTGTATCATTTACTTTCCAATGTAAGTGTAATTTCTTGCCTTTTCATAGTGAAAGATCTTTATTTATTGCCAATCAAGCACGTTATATTTATTGAGAACAGATCAGAATGTACAACACAGTATAAGATATTCCAAGCAGGATGGGGGTCTTGGTACAGATATGAATACTCATCAGTGACACATTTGTTTGAATGAATGGGCAAATATTATTCACCGGTAATGTATCCAAGATGCCCTCTGGCATCTGTAATAGAACAACAGGTGAGGCAAGAATTCAGAATGTCATCACTAGGGTCTTAGGGTAAAAGCATCCATAAATCGTAAACATGTTCTATTCCCAGTTTACAAATAGTATTCAGATTTATGGATGCTTATCATGATGAACCAAGTGCTGCATCCACTTGCTATTCGTGATAATTGTACTTCAATAGTCTGGATTTGCATTTGATGACCTGCATGGTGCTATGTTGGGCAATTAGTAGAAAGCTTTTTAGTCACACTATGCTGAAGGCCAGGACATGAACTCGCCATTTTCTTCATCGGACATCCAGGACATCCTCCGCAAAACAACTAGCGCAAAAGGGCAAATTTGTACACGACGTCTATGGAGATTGCCAGTTTTTCTACCTTTCCTTGCTTCAACTACAATGACAGCTGCTATCTCACCAACTGTTAGCACCTAATTCTGAATATTTTACCCCGACTTTTATGAAGAGGAGAAACTTTGGACGGTTTCTTAGAAATCGTGATTTTAAGACAAAGTCCCATCGGCAGTGTGTAGAAAGTTTCCCCTTTGCGAATCCCTCTGTTCAGCATTTGGTGTTCTAGGAAACTATTGTTCACGGGGCTGCGTGACATCAGCCCATCAGCCCGATGAACAGAATTGCCGCCCTTTGGCAAGTATAATCTTAATCAATATGTGACAAAAAAACACACACCCAAACAAAATTAGTACCATTAACTGTTGATATAACATCATTCCCCTCTACCTGGGTAGTATTACTCAACTCCTTTTCTTTGGATCACTGTACTTACGTGTAACAGTTTATTCTAGTTATTGCTTATTAATTTCTTTCCAGGTTGGTTGTTTCACTGTCTGGGCAATCGCTACTAGTATTAGAAGTGTACTTCTTATTTGGAATGCCATGAGCTTTTAACTCGTGGAAGTTTAAAATCTTTCAGGTACATTTTTCATTTTTGCATCCTTTTGAAACTATTGATCCAGAATGCTATGAATTACACAATATATTTGAATTATACAACCCTATCAAAAATGTTTAGCTCCGGTAACATTTTCTGAGCAAGAAACTCCGTTGACTGAGCAAGAAACTCCGTAAACTGAGCAAGAAAACAATGGTTGTGGAGCCTACACTGAGCCGGCACTGAGCGAGTCTTGAGCAAAAATGTCAGGAAATTCGGACATCCTGCTCCCTGAAACTCCGTCACTGACCATTTCGCCGGCAATGCCGGCGGCCATGCCCGTGTTTACTGACACAGTTATATTTTGCCGGAGTTATTGAGAGCAATTACCAATTAACCATACACAATACATGTAGGTGCTAATGCCTGGTGAGAAAATATTTTCATTGCAAGACATAAAATGTTCGATAATTCGTAGAAAATACGGTCCACACTCAAGCGCAGTTGAACGGGAAGTCTCATGAATTTATACGTCATAAATTGGGACACACAATTTCCTCATTAACAATCCTTTCATTGGATGTTATTATTCAACCCAGCACGAGTGCTATGAATTATTCATGATCGTTCGTTTTGCAATAAATGCGGCAATGTAACAAACCACGAAAGAGCAAGAAAATGGTTCTACAGTTCCGCCCGCGGGAAAACTAGGGTAAACTAGGGTAAACGGACTTGTCTAAATTCCCTAGTACGGCCGGACGAGGGTTTGTGTGCAAGCGTGATGTTTGAGATGAGCCGCGAGAACGGCACGGGTCCGACATCTTTTTGATTTATGTTTCATCTTTGTTTTCTCTTGTTTATATTCCATTTTGTAATTCTGCAATGTACCTTCTCTTTCAAGACGTTAAAGACAAGGTGTTACCGATGTTACCAAAACATCCTTTGACCTTATATATGATTTGTGTTTCATCTTTATTTTCTCATTTGTCTCATTGCTCCGATGTCTTTGACACCCCAAAAAACAACTTTCGTGCTTCTAATTTTGTAGTGAAAATTTACAGAAAATTCCGCTGCCCACATATTGTATTTTCCGTCTTATAGTTCTAATTCATTTGGCCAGTAGATTCTCTGTAATTAATGCGCCGAACCAATTTTCTATTCGATAAAACATTTTGCGTTATATACTTCATTCATTTCATGTAGTGGGTTGAATATTATCCATTAGTTACGCGCCAAATCAATTTCCGATTCGATAAATGTATTTTGCTTCTTATAGTTCTAATTTATTTGTTGTTTCATTTGGTCAGTAGATTCTCTGTAATTTATGCGCCGAACAAATTCTCTATCCGATATAAACATTTTACGTTGTATACTTCATTCATTTCATGTTTTATTTGGTTTGAATATTATCCATTAGTTACGCGCCAAATCAATTTTTGATTCGATAAATGTATTGCGTCTTAGTTCTAATTTATTTGTTGTTTCATTTGGTCAGGAGATTCTTCGTAATTTATGCCCCGAACCATTTTTCTATCCGATATAAATATTTTGCGTTGTATACTTTATCCATTTGATGTTTTATTTGGGTTGAATATTATTCATTAGTTACGCGCCAAATCAATTTCCGATTCGATAAATGTATTTTGCGTCTTATATAATTTATTTGTTGTTTCATTTGGTCAGTAGATTCTCTGTAATTTATGCGCCGAACCAATTTTCTATCCGATATAAACATTTTGCGTTGTATACTTCATTCATTTGATGTTTAATTTGGGTTGAATATCATCCATTAGTTACGCGCCAAATCAATTTTCGATTCGATAAATATATTTTGCGTCTTAGTTCTAATTTATTTGTTGTTTCATTTGGTCAGTAGATTCTTTGTAATTTATGCGCCGAACCATTTTTCTATCCGATATAAACATTTTGCGTTGTATACTTCATTCATTTGATGTTTAATTTGGGTTGAATATTATCCATTAGTTACGCGCCAAATCAATTTTCGATTCGATAAATATATTTTGCGTCTTAGTTCTAATTTATTTGTTGTTTCATTTGGTCAGTAGATTCTTTGTAATTTATGCGCCGAACCATTTTTCTATCCGATATAAACATTTTGCGTTGTATACTTCATTCATTTGATGTTTAATTTGGGTTGAATATTATTCATTAGTTACGCGCCAAATCAATTTTCGATTCGATAAATATATTTTGCGTCTTAGTTCTAATTTATTTGTTGTTTCATTTGGTCAGTAGATTCTTTGTAATTTATGCGCCGAACCATTTTTCAAGTCGATATAAACATTTTGCGTTGTATACTTTATCCATTTGATGTTTTATTTGGGCTGAATATTATTCATTAGTTACGCGCCAAATCAATTTCCGATTCGATAAATGTATTTTGCGTCTTATAGTTCTAATTTATTTGTTTCATTTGGTCAGTAGGTTCTCTGTAATTTATGCGCCGAACCAATTTTCTATCCGATATAAACATTTTGCGTTGTATACTTCATTCATTTGATGTTTAATTTGGGTTGAATATTATCCATTAGTTACGCGCCAAATCAATTTTCGATTCGATAAATATATTTTGCGTCTTAGTTCTAATTTATTTGTTGTTTCATTTGGTCAGTAGATTCTTTGTAATTTATGCGCCGAATCATTTTTCTATCCGATATAAACATTTTGCGTTGTATACTTCATTCATTTGATGTTTAATTTGGGTTGAATATTATCCATTAGTTACGCGCCAAATCAATTTTCGATTCGATAAATGTATTTTGCGTCTTATAGTTCTAATTTATTTGTTGTTTCATTTGGTCAGTAGATTCTCTGTAATTTATGCGCCGAACCAATTTTCTATCCGATATAAACATATTGCGTTGTATACTTCATTCATTTGATGTTTAATTTGGGTTGAATATTATCCATTAGTTTCGCGCCAAATCAATTTTCGATTCGATAAATATATTTTGCGTCTTCAAGTTCTAATTTATTTGTTGTTTCATTTGGTCAGTAGATTCTTTGTAATTTATTCGCCGAACCAAATTTCTAGATTTGGGTTCATAATTCCGAAAATGAAGTGGGGTTCATAATTCCGGGAAAGAAAAAAATGTTTAGATTTCTGAAGGTTGGCGCGCAGCCAGGGGTGCGGTGGGGGTGGTCGCCAACGCCAACTAAAAAAAAAACCCCAAAAACGAGAGCGAAAAAGCGGGGGAAGTGAGAGAAAAAAGCCTAATTAAGCCGATATATAGAGCTGTTATATCTTTCTCTCAAAATTTGCTAAAACATCAACGTTTTCGCGGGGGGGGGGGGGGGGGGTGAAACCCCTGTTACACACAGTACAGTATTGCCCCGGAGTACTTTTTCTCCTAAAACGTCGAAGTTTTCGCCCTTCGCGCGGGAGGAGGCTGGGGTGGGGGAGAAACTCCCCTCCCTGCACCCACCCATGCATGTTACATGCAGTGCATGCAGCATAGCGTCTAAACACAAGTCAGTTGAAAATCAGTCCGGGCGTCGAACCGTATTTATGTCGAATTTGCTATTAAACGTCAGAGCTTTTGCGCTCCTCGCGGGAGGGGTGGCGGGTGGGACCCCCTCCGTAACACACAGTGCAGTATTGCCCCATAGTAATTTCCGTCTAAATAAGTTAAAAGCAGTCATGACGTCGAACTATAACTTTTCGGCCAGAAAAACTGTTTGCTACGAGCCGTGTTTCTCTCACATTTGCCAAGTCGTCACAGATTTCGCGCTTCGCGCGGGAAGGGGGAAAACTTTCCCCTCCCTGCACCACCCCTTTCATACAATTGTATACAGTGCAATATTGCACCCCGCCCCTAATGTTTTCACTCTATTCTAGGTTCTTATGTGATGTTAAATTCAGGATGAAGCAGTGTCAAAGTCCCCCACCCCTCACAAAAAATAAAGAAAAAAAAAACCCTTCATAGTGAAAGGCGCTAGAAAATTACAAATTATTACTATGTACGACCCCCCCCCCCCCCCTCGTGCCTCAAAAAGACAGGAGGTTCTTAGAAAGCGGGAGGTCCATTGATGGATTATTGCTCATTATTTACAACAAAAACGATCTTTTCTTTTCAGTATCGACACTCCCCTCCTTGTGTCAAACCCCTACCTTCCAATTTATGACAAGAAGTTCTTAGAAATCGGAACCCATTGATAGATTAATGACCATGCCATGAAAAGGTGACACACGTCTATTGTGTAAAGGGGAGCTGGAGTTCTGGGAAAGGGTTAAAAAAAAAATTCTGAACTTGTTTACTCTTACTACGTTCGTTTGGAAGATTATCATAATTATTAGATATGTCCCCTGAAAAGGATTGCTCTTCAAATGCCCTCACAGAAAGTAAATGTAAGCTTTCAAAACAGAATTATGAAGAGCGTTCGAAATTATGATATAATATAGGTGTGTGATTTTGGAGAGAGAGAATTGTTTTTTAAAGCTCCAGTTAAATAGATCGGAGAGAAACGATGGCTCGCGAGCTGGGACGCAGTTTATCTTCATCCCGCAGTTTAGCATGATGATGATAAGAGTCCAATTCTGTAACTCTTTTAACAACCGAAAAGAAAAGGAAGTCAACATTTTGACCAGAAAGAAAAGGATCTTTTTCGAGATTATGAAACAAGTGCATGATTTTTTTATTTTAACCTCGAGTAAACTAGAGCGGAGAGAAGCGTTGACATTCGAGCTATATATTAACGCAGTTTATCTTCGTCCCGCTGTTTAACATCAGGATGATACATTTCAATTATGTAACTCTTATTACAGCCGAAAAGAAAACAAAGTTAGCTTTATAACCAGAAACAAATGGACATGTATGTGTCGAGATTATAAAACAAACGCGTGATTTAGAAGGACATAGGGGGAGAGAGAAAAAAAAATCAATAATCGTCTCGTGCAGGGGCCTGAGGAGGTGCTTTATTAATTGAAAGGGGCGGATTTTATACCTCCGTAACATGCAGACATGGGGAAAAGAAAAGAAATTTGGCTTTTAGAAACCCGTAGATACACATTTTTAAAATAATTAGAGCAGGGTAAAATAATATCCACATTAGCCTTTTTTGTTCCCATCGCTTTTAATCCAGTAAAAAGGAAAGAGTATACAAATTTCAAAACAGAATTAAGAACTTTCGACATTATGATACATGTACTTGATTTAGAAGGAGAGAAAGAATTGTCAGGGCGTTAATTTTACAAGAGGCAGTTATGATTTAAAAAAAAACTGCAGTAAATAGAGCGGAAACACAGACCGTTTTACTTTAGCAGAGAGAAAGTGAACTCAGCCGAGATTATCATACAAGTGCATGATTTAGGAGAGAGAGAAAAATCGATAATCGTGTGTTAGAAGTAATAAGACATTACATTTTTATTCGTGCGCTGTAGATGTGGAAGGAAAAAGGCACACTGACAAAAATAGGTCATATACCATTCACACGACCAGAATTATTGACATGTTTACAATAGCGCACAAAATGTCGGTTTCACCATAAAAGGGCGGTGGCTTTGCGGAGCGAAAAGAACATGGCAAGTAATTTATGCATTTTGTTTCTCGTCACCTCTGAATGTGATACTGTACATACTAGACGGATGGACACGTTTGTATGGCAAGTTTTGTTCCAAGCACGAAACAAAACTGAAAATACAAATAATATCAAGCCTTATATCAGATCATGTACATTATTAGCGCTCTTTGTTTCTTTGGTTCCATTACAGTCTTTTTCTTAGGAGATTCATTTTGCTTTATTTAGGCCTACAATGTAACGGACAGATTTCACATTTCGATTTTTCATGCATCGACAACAAAATTAACAAATTGACATAACATATACAAGTACCCGCAAAAGAAGAAAATTTGAAAAGGGGAAGAAACAGGCCGGGGGCCGAAAGGGCCTTGCCTCCCCCCGCGCCCAAAAAGACTGAAGGAAGGGGGGGGGGGGGGGAGAAAAAAGAAGGCAAAAAAGTCCGGGGCCGAAAGGGCCTTACCTCCCAGGGTGTAGTGTAGTGTTGTCTGTTGTCAATAAAGAGAGAGAGCAAGTAGAAAGAAGAAAAAAGAGGGAAAGAGAGAAGGAAAAGAAGAGAAAGGGAGGGAGGAGAGAGAAGTGAAAAAAGAAGAAAAAAAATAAAAGAGGAAGAAGCGCGGAGGCCGGGGGAACGAAAGTACCTTGCCTCTCCGTTCTGCCTCTCCGTTCTGCCTCCCCGTTCTGCCTCCCCTCCCCGGCCAAAAAGAGGGAAGGAAGGGGAATGGAAAGAGGAGAGAATGGAAAGAAAAAAAAAATGAAATGAAAGAGGAAGAAAAAGGGGGAGAGTCCATGGACTGAAAGGGCCTTGTCTCCCAGGCCCCCTTGCAAAGAGAGATAGAGGAAGAGAGCGAGCAGGAAGGAAATTAGAAAGAACAAAGAGGGAAAGAGAGAAGGGAAAGGGGGAGAGGAGAGAAAAGGAGAAAATAGGAACACAAAATGAAAATGGAAAGGATGCCGGGCGCCAAAAGGGCCTTCCACTGTTCCACCCCTCCCCCCCCCCCCCCCTCCATAAACAAGGGAGAAGGAAGGAAAAGGGATAGATGAGAGAAAGGGGAAAAAAGAGGGAGAGGGAGAAGAAAAAAAAAAGGAAAAGGGGGAGGGGGAAGAAGGCCGTCTCATCTCCCCATCTCTAAGAAAAAAACAGAGCAGGGTGAAAGGGAAAGAAAAAAGAGGATATAAAGGGAAGGAAAACGCGGAGGAATAAGAAAAGAAAAGAACAGAAGGGATGTAATTTTCCTGGAAATGAAAAAAAGAAGCTTACTATCAATAAAGTAATTTAAATGCTTATCAAAGGCATTAGTATCTGAATATCTATATATGTTAAAATTTAAGAATAACAATTTCATCTCATTTGATAACAGATGGGTGAACATCATAATGACTGGTTTGCACAAAAAAAATATTAGTGCTGTTCCTTTTGAAATTTAATTTACAGTATATGCCATTTCAGTCTTTTCAGATACATTACTGTTTATATCTTCGCCGACTGTCGCCGAGGAGTAATGATTTGCCACAGTAATGAGCCCTTAGTACGTCTCCTGGCTTCCTGCAAGAGCCGACGCATGTTAATAAGAATTCACGAAACTCGGTGTTTAGGGCGGATTTCGAGGAAGTTATAGCGTACATGACCATAATGACACCATCAGAAACAGACGTTAGTTATTACCGAACAAGAGATGAAATCATAGGTGTCAAATTGTACATATTCTCTTTCGGAATTTAGAAACTTTAGTCATTATAATAATGATCTGTATGGACTTTAAAAATTTCAGAATGTTCTTCCGGCGGGAGTGAAAGCCCTTTATATGCTTTTGCACCCCCCCCCCCCCGAGATCGAGCGTCAGATACGCCATTTGTCACCATTGTTGTAGCAATATGTAGCTCACATGATTTAAAGTTTCGGCCCCCTAAGAAATCCTGGATCCGCGCCTGAAGGGGAGAGAGAAAATTTCGAGGGTGAATGCATGGTAAGAAGTTTGATGATGGGCGGATGTCACAATTCAGACCAAACTGATATCGAGCCAACATTGTGCCAATGTAGGGTGTTGAGAAAATGTTAGAAAATTGATGTCGGAACGCTATCATTATTCCGACCTAATTTTATTTATTTAGACATTTCAAATGTGACCGACATTCCGTCAATGTCAATGTCAGAACTATACGTCACAATATGTTCTTGTTAATTCTAACTTTGAATCTTCGAGTGCATAAAAAAGTACTCGTATATGATTTGGTAAACATTAAAATTTTCCTTTTTAGCAAAACCATCGTCTTCTAATAACAATCTAACTTTGTTCATTTTGGAGTGCGAACACAGATTTTTGTCTGAAAAGCGGGGATAAGAAAATAAAATTATTTATTGAAATCTTTCTTTACAAACAAAAGTACTCAGAAATGCAAAGTATGAGACGAGAAGAGAGATGATAATTGTTCCTTTGAATATGATATGCAGACTGTGTTTATAGCATTGTGTCTGGCTATTATGGTCCATTAATCCATCAATAATTTCAGACTTGTAAGAACCTTTCTGTCGAGGAAGAGCTGGGTGGTGATGTCATGAGGCTAGCTAGGGTAGTGTTGCAGCTATTGTCTATAATCCATCAAAGTGTCCCGATTTGAAAGAACTTCCTGTCCAGGGAAGGGGAGACGCGATACATCACCGAGTGTAACAGGGATTAGAGGGGATTATAGGCCTGGATCACTAGTTTCTTATAGAAAAGTTTCGTCGAAGCATGGATAACTAGTACATGTATATCCATGGTCAAAGTAATTCTGCACGAGTAGCCCTTGGAAATTTTGACAGCGTGATCGTACAGAGGCACTTTGTAGACAATCTCGACACGTAGTATTTCTGGCGAAAATGGCGAGCTCTACACACCTCTTTCAATGAAACACCCCTGCGAGTCTCATCCCCAGTCAAAGTCACACACACACACAAACACACACACATGTAGCACAGTCTACTGTTACACATTGCCAGTACACACATACACGCTCATTAGATCATTTAGAATTAAAAAATAGTTGATATAACCGAAACTGAAAACAAAGTCTTTTTTTTGGGGGGGGGGCGGTGAGAATTATTCATTCTCTCTGACTCTCTCTCACTGGGAAAGAAGAAAACTAAATCTAACTATATGTGTCTTTTTTAAAGAATGATTTGTATAAAAGCTTAAAACATAACCCGAAATTGTTTTGGAATTTTATCAAGTCTAGAAAATGTGATCGTAGTACGGTTGAATGCTTAACGGTCAATGGCATGCTTATATAACAGAAGATCGACAAAAGGCTGATGCTTTCAATGTACAATATTTAATCAAGCTTTTAACGATCACGTACATGTAAGCCTCTCAATACCTAAATATAGCAGTAAAGCACCTATTATGAATGATATTCAATGTGCAGAGAGCGAGGTTTTAAAGTTGTTGAAAAGTATACTGTATAGACGTTTCAAAAGCACAGGCACCTGATGAAATATCTCCACGTTTGTTAAAGGAAGGAGCAGACCAATTACGCCTTCTTTTTTGTAAACTTTTTAACATGTCTTTGTCATCCGGCATTTTACCAGAAGACTGGCTCGGAGCAAATGTTTGTCCTATATTATGAAAAAGGCAACAAATAAGACGCTAGTAGTTAACGGCCGATATCATTAATGTCTGTTACATGTAAGATTTTAGAAAGAATGGTCTGTTAACGCCTATTTCAACATTTTAACTTAAAGGAACGAGCAGACCAATTACGCCTTCTTTTTTGTAAACTTTTTAACATGCCTTTGTCATCCGGCATTTTACCAGAAGACTGGCTCAGAGCCGCTGTTTGTCCTACAGTATATATGAAAAAGGCAACAAATAAGACGCTAGTAATTACCGGCCAATATCATTAATGTCTGTTACATGTAAGATTTTAGAAAGAATGGTCTGTAAACGCCTATTTCAACATTTTAATAATAATAACATTTTATGTGATAACCAACATGGCTTTCGTGAAAAAAGATCATGCGAAACTCAATTAGTATAGAGGTTATCGATGATTGGTCATCTATTTTTGGAAACGGGTTGAAGTGTTCATATTGCTTTTCTTTCATTAACTCATATAATCATATCATCATGACATCATCATGGCATCGTTATCGTATCTTTATCATAATCATCTTATCCTCATTATCTTGATAATCATACCATTATCATCATTATCATCAAACTCATCATTCATCAAAAAAAATATCAAGCCATTTTCTTCCCTGTCCGTCCGTAACTTCATCCTTTTAACGAACATGATCATCATCATATCGTCATTAACTCATATAATAATCATTGTAAAACCAATTTTATTCATTTTCAGGGAAGGAAATCCACAGGCAACAAACAATTAAATATTGAGGTGGATGGTATAGAGTTAGAGCGAAAGACATGTACAAAGTTCCTTGGTGTGTATATCAATCAGAAGCTTGATTGGAGTGACCATGTGGCTCACATTGTTACCCCGATTTCTCGAAACATAGGTGTATTGTACAGGGTTAAATGTTTTGTTGTTGATAGAATTTTATTGATATTATACAATACTCTTATACTACCATACATTTCATATTGCAATGTACTTTGGGCTACATCCAAGGTTTTAACTAACAATATCCTTCTCCTGCAAAAGAAAGCCATTCGCATATGTACTGGGTCTGGTCCCCGAGACCACACAAAGCCTTTATTTGTTAAGTTGAAGTGCCTAAAGGTCGATGATATAAACTACCTGCAAACCGCCTTATTCATGTTTCGTTTTAATGCCAAACTTTTGCCCGACTCATTTTCTTATATGTTTCAGCATAACAGCACCATTCACTCCTATCCCACCAGGCAGGCATCAAACATACATTTAGTCAATCCCCGCACAGCGTTAGCACATAAATCAATCAGACATAGCGGTCCAGATATTTGGAATTCTCTTCCGCAAAATATCCGTAATTTGCAAACCCCACATTCGTTTAAAATGGCCGTAAAGCAAATTCTCCTTTTAAAGATGCATGAATTCCAAGGTACATAATTCAAAGGATGCTTTTATTTACGTTTACTTTGTAATCGATGTTCTATGTATTGTACTTTACTATTACTTACTCATTGAAGACTTGATATATTATTTGTCAACATTAGGGCGCCCCTTCATCTTGATTCCTATTTTCTGCTTCTCTTTCCCTTGTAAATAAACTCTCTCTTCTTTTTTTTCTATTCATAATTTTGTTGGTTTTTTTATTCTATGTTATTCTGTAAATAAAGTTTGTTGTTAGTGTCATCATGAGTTATTTTAATTTTATATGTATTATTTACAAAATGGAAAGGTATTGGAATGCTTCAAGCTTTAGCTTATATTGCCATACCTCTGCATGTTACTACGTTATCCATATATTGTACCTGTATTATGATCATATTTGCCTTTTAATTCTGTTATTGAGTTACTCATACTTATTCTCATTTTTTTTTGTCATAATGATCATTCTATGCAATACCATGTACCATGCATAAATAATAATAAATAAATAAATAAATAAATCATTATCTTGGTAATCATGTCGTCAAAGCAATATCATCTTCATCAAAAAATATCAAGCCAACATTATCTCTCTGCCCGACCGTAATTTCACCCTTTAACACCATGGTTTCCCTTTTGAAATTCGATCTGTTTATGCCAAGGAGTTATCAGACAACTAGTCCAGGCTAGAGGTCACATGACCTTGTTTTTTTTATATATACAATGTTTTTTGGTGGTTTCTTGTCAATTCGAGGGTGCTGATTCCAAATCTGAATGATGCCACTCGCGTAACCTTGAGCGTTTTCCGCAAATTGGCAAAATCCAAGATGGCCGCCAAAAATGCGAATTTGACCCTGATTATCACAATTACTTGCATTTTATGACGAATTATTATATTTAACTTCATACATTTTTGTTCCTTGAGTTATTTAATATGCAAATACAGGTCAATTTTCATTTTTAGTAGATATGTATGGTAATTAGGGCGCAATTTCAATTCAAAATGGCCGCCGTTCATATAATACTGTACAATATGAAAGCAATCAATATGCGTAGAAATATGAAATTATTTTACTGTTTTTCTTACCTCACACCGACACTCTTATCAAGTTTCCCAAGCTGATTACAATTATCAAGGCTCCACTTACATAAAGCTGTTCTTTTTAAATACTAAAATCCAAAATGGCCGCCAAAATCATGATTGGCACAAAGAACCTCCAAATAGACACATTTGACCAGTTGTTGCGTATATGCCCACTGTTTGGAACATCCTAACCTTCATTTGCTTTATAATAAATCTAATCAAATAAAATGTCCTTTGGACTTAAATCAAATATACCTGTGATAAGTGAAATTGAGCACCTAAATGGAAACAGTGTAAAATATGTTACACATCACCAACAAATCAAAGTGAAAGGCACGTCTTTCGGTTATCTCACCAATTCTGTCACTAGATGCACTTTGGCAACATAAGTTTTATTCAGTCTCGTCTTCAAAGCTTGCACTTTCATCGTCTTCTGAAGGTTTTTTCATTGGGGTTTGGCAGCGGACATCAGCCCCACATCGACAGAATTCAGTGCAGGCTAAAGATGATTTGGTGCAGCCACATAGTGCAGACCTGCAATCTCCCTTGCAACCACACATGATGATGTTCAGAACTTCCTCAGGAGCCACTGGATGATCATTTGCCAGGTAGATAGGTTGAAGAGATGATCATTTCATTGACCAACCGTTCTGCCGAGGATCCAAAGTTGAAGTTTCAGGCTTACCAGCAGCCATTCACAAAGCTGTTTGATAACTGGCGCGCTGACAATGTGGTCGAAATGCATCCGTGGTAGGTGGAAGGCTGCAAAGTTTTGGTGGTAGGTGACGCTTTCCACCAGTCTTCTTGCGCATGGTGTTAAGGGAGCCTTGGAAATCTCCGTAATGTAAAGTGCTGCTGCATACTTCATGCAAGATCCCACTGCCTCATCCAGTGCCACTGATGGATCTCCCAGGAGGAGAGTGTCCGAATATGACTCCAGGCTTTCAGTGCTGATGCCTTTCCCACACCTGAGAAGCACGACACTGTATCACATCCGGTCAGAGCATGCGCGGCAAGAAGATTGGGCATGATTTTCTGATGTTTCTTTATTACCTCACTGACGTCGATGACTGTTCGTTTCCGAGAACATGATTCCATCACCATCTTCACTATGCGTGGCAGACCATTAGTTTGGAAGTGTAGATGGTGTGCCAGGATAACAAGCACATCGGTGTCATCACACACAACTTTCACACTTGAGTGCCCATTCTTGGCCTCCTGTATCATGTGGTAAGCCATTAGAACATCAGCTCCTTCATGCGTCACTGCTTCCGGTAGTACTCCAATGCCAACATCTATTGGATGTAGTTCTGGTCCTGTCACAACTACCTTCTTGCCCTCCGGTATTCTCTGGGTGCACAACTGGTCAACGATCAACTTTATAACTTGTTGTTTGTTTGCAGAGATGTTCAGGACGATGTTCTGTTTTGGCAGAGGGGACTCGCTGAAGAACCTGTAGACACGGGTGAATCCCTTTGCACGTGTTGTCCGACAACATGACTTGATGCTGTTCTCGTAGTATCTGTCAAACACCACATGAAGAACTGATGGACTTTCAGCGTATTTCATGATTGTACCTCCTGCAGCATCAACGAAGGTGGATACTTTTGCCGGAGAGCTAGGCCATGGAACAGTCCAGAGAAGAGCACAACCATCTAAAATTACGACTTCAGGAACTGGTTCGTTACGTTGACTTTCCACTTTGATCCTTTCCTTCAGAACGGACTTGCTTGTGGAACGTACATCACCATTCTCATCAAATAGAGCGGGTGGGTAGCGGGCCAATTCATACGACAGCAATGTCTTGGTTGAGATTGCCTCTTTTGATGATGCCAAGATCCCAATTACTCGTGCATAGATCATTTCTGTATTCACAACTTGTGATGCGCCGCCTCTTTGTGTCAGTGAAGCTTTTGACATCACCTTAACCTTTTTCTTTATGGTTTCGTGAAACCCCTTTGGCCACTTTCTTTCATACTGCACCATCTGATCCGTTCCGATTCTGATCATTCTGCATCATCAGCGTTTACCTCTCTATTGTCAACAACCTGACCAGTGAAGATGTTGACCAGACCCAAGGATGGGCGTTTCTCGTCGTCCAAGACATCAATGCAAGTTGATAAGGCTTCATGAATCTTCATTTCTGTCAAATGCATCAGATCAGTAGGGCATCATTCTTTCAACTGCTTGCCACTTCGCTGACATCAAAGAATTGACTGATACCATCGTTAGACAAAGCAGGACAACCAGATTGTGGGTTGATTGTCTGGTAAAGCCAATAATCATCTGCATGGCTTTTGTTAGAGCTGAGAGGGAATGTGATTGGTCTCTCCATCTGCAAGCAGTTGAAAGAATGATGCCCTACTTCCTTGCATCAGGACACACAAATTACGCTCGCTATGGATTGTATTATCTTCGCTCCATGCAGTGTCTTCCCCCGGCAATATTCAAGCAGTTCATGGATGGAGAACATGTCATGCGCCATCAGCCATCAGGATGGTCTGTGGAATGGCATCTGGTCTGATATGTTCATTGAGACAACATACATGCGACATGGAAAGGGACCTGCCGGTATCATTGGATCGACTTTGAATGAGACCACTCTTGCAATCTGGGCTTTGTCTCTGAGTGTGGTCGGACAACTGAAGAATGATAGCAAATCTGTTCTGAAGGAAAGGATCAAAGAGGAAAGTAGTCAACGTAACGAACCAGTTCCTGAAGTCGTAATTTTGGATGGTTGTGCTCTTCTCTGGACTGTTCCATGGCCTAGCTCTCCGGCAAAAGTATCCACCTTCGTTGATGTTGCAGTAGGTACAATCATGAAATACGCTGAAAGTCCATCAGTTCTTCATGTGGTGTTTGACAGATACTACGAGAACAGCATCAAGTCATGTTGTCGGACAACTCGTGCAAAGGGATTCACCCGTGTCTACAGGCTCTTCAGCGAGTCCCCTCTGCCAAAACAGAACATCGTCCTGAACAACTCTGCAAACAAACAACAAGTTATAAAGTTGATCGTTGACCAGTTTTGCACCCAGAGAATACCAGAGGGCAAGAAGGTAGTTGTGACAGGACCAGAACCACATCCAATAGATGTTGGCATTGGAGTACTACCGGAAGCAGTGACGCATGAAGGAGCTGATGTTCTAATGGCTTACCACATGATACAGGAGGCCAAGAATGGGCACTCAAGTGTGAAAGTTGTGTGTGATGACACCAATGTGCTTGTTACCCTGGCACACCATCTACACTTCCAAACGAATGGTCTGCCACGCACAGTGAAGGTGGTGATGGAATCATGTTCTCGGAAACGAACAGTCATCGACATCAATGAGGTAATCAAGAAACATCAGAAAATCATGCCCAATCTTCTTGCCGCGCATGCTCTGACCGGATGTGATACAGTGTCGTACTTCTCAGGTGTGGGAAAGGCTTCAGCACTGAAAGCCCTGGAGTCATATTCGGACACTCTCCTCCTGGGAGATCCATCAGTGGCGCTGGATGAGGCAGTGGAATCTTGCTTGAAGTATGCAGCAGCACTTTACGGAGGAGATTTCCAAGGCTCCGTTGACACCATGTGCAAGAACATTTTCACCAAGAAGACTGGTGGAAAGTGTCACCTACCACCAAAACTGTGCAGCCTTCCACCTACCATGGCTGCATTTCGACCACATTGTCAGCACGCCAGTTATCAAACAGCTTTGTGGATGGCTGAACCTCCAACTTTGGATCCTCGGCAGAACGGTTGGTCAATGAAGTCATCATCTCTTCAACCTATCTACCTGGCAAATGATCATCCAGTGGCTCCTGAGGAAGTTCTGAACATCATCAAATGTGGTTGCAAGGGAGATTGCAGGTCTGCACTGTGTGGCTGCACCAAATCATCTTTAGCGTGCACTGAATTCTGTCGATGTGGGGCTGATGTCCGCTGCCAAAACCCAATGAAAAAACCTTCAGAAGACGATGAAAGTGCAAGCTTTGAAGACGAGACTTTGATTTGATTTGTTGGTGATGTGTAACATATTTTACACTGTTTCCATGTAGGTGCTCAATTTATGCCCTTATCACAGGTATTTGATTTAAGTCCAAAGGACATTTTATTTGATTAGATGTATTATAAAGCAAATGAAGGTTAGGATGTTCCAAACAGTGGGCATATACGCAACAACTGGTCAAATGTGTCTATTTGGAGGTTCTTTGTGCCAATCATGATTTTGGCGGCCATTTTGGATTTTCGTATTTAAAAAGAACAGCCTTATGTAAGTGGAGCCTTGATAATTGTAATCAGCTTGGGAAACTTGATAAGAGTGTCAGTGTGAGGTAAGAAAAACAGTAAAATAATTTCATATTTCTACGCATATTGATTGCTTTCATATTGTACAGTATTATATGAACGGCGGCCATTTTGAATTGAAATTGCACCCTAATTCCCATACATATCTACTAGAAATGAAAATTGACCTGTATTTGCATATTAAATAACTCAAGGAACAAAAATGTATGAAGTTAAATGTAATAATTCGTCATAAAATGCAAGTAATTGTGATTATCAGGGTCAAATTCGCATTTTTGGCGGCCATCTTGGATTTTGCCAATTTGCGGAAAACGCTCAAGGTTACGCGAGTGGCATCATTCAGATTTGGAATCAGCACCCTCGAATTAGCAAGAAACCATCAAAAAACATTGTATATATCCAAAAACAAGGTTAGGTCCCCTTTCTATGGGGCCTAGCCTGGACTAAACCCCTTGTTTATACTAAGCGCCTTTCGCCCAATGTCGCCGCGGTGTGAAAGTTTTAAAAAAAGAGCACAAACCTTCATGGTCTAGCTGGCATATTTTTTCGCGTATTGACTTGTGATTAACAAAATGAGGTCACAAGCCCAATTTTATGAATGGAAATGTTGATCGCGCGCGCGCACTTTAGCACTAGCACTCTATAGATCTAGAGACACATATTTTGTTAATGTTTCCCACGCACTGCCTTGCTTTTCACTTTCGCATAACGAAGGATATCATTGTGGATATATCGCTCATGTACTCTTAATCTGATTTCAGTAATATGTTACTTCTTTGCTCAACTTTTCAGGAAATTGTGACCGTGTCACATCATGCTCGTTGGTGTTAAACACATCTGTCAATGTACGAGTTATGAGATGCCACGTGCGAGTATGGAGCGACTGTACAGAATACTGTATGCGACTTTATGCACGAGTTTGTAAAGTTTACGCCCGTATTAATCCACACAGTATATGCGCACATCATGTGTACGGGTCTACCTTTTCACAAACTAGACATGGGTCCATTTTTCACCAAAAAATCATTAGACATGGGTGCCTATTTACAGCAAAAGGACCCTTGGATGTGGGTATGGGTCTGGAGTTCTCAGCCGCACACCCCCGTCCGATTATAATCTGAGTACCCCCCCCCCCCCCCCCCCCGGAGATTAAGAAGGTAGTAGAACACGGTTTCTAAGGGATTAAGGATGGGGAAAGGCAGCATAACATGGTGTAGACCCTTACACGAAACACGATGTTATCGGGTCCGTGTCTGCGGTAGACGAACATGGTATTTTTTTTTTAGTGAAACAGCCAGGTTTGCGTGTTTTGCATGTTGCGTGATCAGCATGTCTTCAGGGCGGTACTGTATAATATGGATCATTATCATTGAGGAACCCTCCGTCAAACGTAGATGAGCACCGGCGTGAGTGTGCCCTAATTGAGCGCTTCTTTTGTTTAAATGACGGGAGTATCAGTGGATGTGACGGAGTTCTTGGAGTTTACGGCGAATGTTCTCAGCCACAACGGCGCTGTCGTGACTTTTCCAAAACTCCGTGAAAATTACATAGGGCATAGGCATATATGGTTCATTAATAGGAATGTTAGTCTGACCAACCGGATGAAAATAAATTCCTCATACCTGTTACATTTCGTACATTCTGAAAGGTATTTTAAAATTTAAACCACTTTATACCATCTACCAGGCACTGTTCAATTGCAGTAAACGAATTCACGATTTTTGAATACATATTAAGCTTTAGTTTTACAACGTTGCTCCAAAGAGCCGGGCAAAGTACGTTAAAACGATTCGTTTGTTCAACTGGCACAGCTGTAAGTTTATGAATTTCATAAATCATAAATAAATAGATCGCGATCAACTATATTTTAATGATAGGCTCTATAGGATAAGTAATAAACTTATAAATGTAGACAGACATTTAATATACACTTGGCGTTAGCGAGTACGGTGTGCTTGCATATGTTGTAAATTCGGGTACATTATTTAAAAGATCTCAGAGAAGAGAGGGGACCTTGAACGTGTGTACACATATGTACACACACGCCCACACCCCCACACACATACACATACACAACACATATCCTAAATCGTCAGTGGCTCTAGTCTAATGTAAGGCGACCAAAATTAACTTTGAGAATATAAAAAATTATAAGTACTGATCACCAATTGGGCTCGTATTAGGCGTCTTACTGCACGCATAACGGATGCTCCGTCAAAAAACGAATACTCATGGGACGGTCGCTACTTTGAACGTACTATGAGCACCGGCGTGTATGCCCTAAGTGGCCGCTTCTTTTGTTTAAATGACGGAGTATCAGTGGATGTGACGGAGTATTAGTGGATGTGACGGAGTTTCTGGAGTTGACGGAGTTTCTGCATGGAGTTGACGGATAATGTACTCAGCGGCCACAACGGCGCTGTCGTACGTGATAGCCCGTCCGAGTTCTCCTTCTCTTCTGTGTTAAAATTAAGCGTTTTTCGTCTGACGTAACACGACAATATAATTATAACGGCGCGTTATTATGGTTAAGTAGGAATCTTGTTGAATCTAGAAATTAATGGTAATGTTGTGAAGGTGTCAAATTCTGTTAGGGATCTCGGAGTAATTCTTGATAATAATTTGCAAATGGATACACATATTCGTAATATTTGCCGGGCTGCCTCATATGGTATTTATTAAAAAAATAGGCAGATAAAGGCGTTATCTTGACCAACACTCCACTGAACGTCTCATTCATGCTTTTGTATCATCACATTTAGATTATTGTAATAGTCTCCTTTTCAGTTTGCCTTTAATATGTACTTTTCCCCTCCAACGTATCCAGAACAGTGCGGCACGACTAATTGTAAGAACAAAATTACGTGACCATATTACACACATTCTGGCATTCTGCGTTCTCTTCACTGGCTTCGCATTGATAAGCGAATATAGATTAAAATTCTTCTTTTAGTTGTTAAAATTCGATCTGGATTAGCGCCTTCATACCTCCAAAATTTCTCGGAACCTTAGATCTTCGTCTTCTTCCGACATTTATTTCTAACTCGATCCTGCACCTCGCACCCACACTCGCTACGGTCAACGTGCTTTTCAAGTCAGTGCTCCCACTCTATGGAACAATCTTTCTTTACATGTCCGTCAGGCCACTTCTCTTGAATCATTTAAATCTGTTCTAAAACTCATCTCTCACTTTGTATCCTAAGTTCAGAGTCTTGATGCTATATTCTTTGTGTAAGTTTATTATTAGCATTATATAATCCTGTAACTTAAACTATTATGTTTATGTACTAATGCTTTATATTAAGCAGTTAGTAGTTACCTTCTTTTTGTACAGCGCTTTGAAACCCATGATAAAAGCGCTATATCAGTACCATGTACCGTATTATATTATTATATGATGCCGGCGAAACGAAAATAGAACGAAAATTCTGTCTCTCGTTCGTTAGCTCAAGTGAAGGGCCGACCCTATCCAAATAAGAGGCTAACGAACGAGAGACAGAAAATTTCGGTCTAGCATGGTGTGCGCTGTTTTCAGATCTGAACATCTGAAAATCTACGCTTGTCTCAAACTGTAGATTATTTTCTATGAAAGGGTATAATAAATAAATATAAATATCGTAATACTATGATAGCCCGTCGAGTTCTCCTCCTTTTCTGTGTTAAAATTAGCATTTTGCGTCCGACGTAACATGACAAATTATTACGCGGCGCGCTATTGGTTAAGTATTATGTATGATGGGGTGACCATAATGTCGCGCACATTCAAATTTTTATAAGAAGTGTGATATTCGATACTTGATTTCTCATATTCTACAATAATTTATAAAGTTTTATACCAAACGGAAAGCAAAATTCTGGACTAAAACTTGATTCAACAAGAACATTAATCGACGAAGAATTTCGGAAATATCGCGATCTCAAAACCCAGTGTCGGATCGCAACACACTGAACAAAAAAAAAAAGGGCATAAAAACCACGAGACCTAAGTTCGCGCACGTAAATTAACATCTAAGTTAGCGGTCCAGCAAAGGGAAGATAACTGCATCATTTGTAAGACAAAATATCATATCATTTGGTGTCACGAAAAATTGCCGATATTTTGTCAATATCTTCATAATTTCTCACCCAACTTAAAAGAAAATATAGTCCATATGTAATTTTAGCTTCCTCTATCTAATAGCGCTATCAAATTTTCGAAATCTTTTGTAGTTTTTTAGATATTGCCCTGTGCGCGAACTTAGGTCATGCGCAAAATATGGTCACACCACCATACTGAAAATGATATCGGCGGACGATCTAATCACGGCGTGCGCTGAAGATTATTTTCTAATAAATTAAAGGGTATTTATTTCCGCATTATAGGTTCTTCACGACTCAATAATGACATGTTTTGAATGGTATTTTGATCGGCCAACGTAATTTATAGCTGCCGATAGAGGGCTTTTTTTTTTTTTTACTCAAACCATAGTAAAAACGGTATTACGCAACGTACCCGATCTACGCTAAAACACGTCAACTTGTTGACTGTGCAGTCAGTGAGACCAATTACTCTTTTGTTCAGGATCATTGAGCCAATTTAACAAGACATTGACTCTTTTGTTGGAAACCACATCATTAAAAACGATTCAATAATAGGACTCCGGCAGTGATGTTTCCATTGTTTTCGTGTTTGCCGGCGACAAAGCTGACTTTTCTCCGTCGGAAATCGAGTTGGCTGAGCTGTTTGCCGACGTGACAGAGCAGTTCCAGGAGTTTACAGCGCACAGGCTACGGACTGGCTCAGTGCCGGCGCCGTGTTGACACCAGAAATTCGGACACGAGGGATTTTATTTTTGATAGGGTAGATATTTGAGCAAAAAAAAGCAAAAATCAGAGAAAAACAAAAAGGCATTCCATTGCAGTCATTGTGCTGTTCATAATTAAGAATGATTAAATTAAATACAAGGACTGAAGTCTCTAAATTGGCAATGTGGTATGCAATTCTATTTATGTGTACAAATCGACACTTATTTGTTGCATTTTGTGATTTTCATTCACATAGGTTCATTTAATGTACATTTCATTTTGTCCTTAACACTGCAAGTGTGAAAAATAAGAGTAAGTGGTGCCAATTTGAGGATGCAAAGCTGATTTACTATGAGCTTTACCTAGCAAATTCTGAACTGCTAGGAGTTAACCCTCAATAGCCCGGGGGGGGGGGGGGGGGGGGCTAATTTAGCCCCCCCCCCCCATCAATATTTCTGGCGATAATTTTTTAACGCGAAAAGATCTCGTGCAGAAATTTCATGACTTTTTTCTTTCACGTCTCGCGCACATTTTAAGACCCTATTTGTGAAAATCGGAGGGTACGGTTGCGGAGATATAGCACATATTCATGACAAATGTCACAAAAAATGGCGGTTTCCAATAATGTTTTGTATACAATGTATGGGCTTTACAAGAAGTGTTGTCAGAAGAACAAAATTCTGATTTGCAAGAAAAATTAGCTTATTTGCATAATTAATCTAATTATGAATATGAAATTTCAATACACATAGTCAAATTCACTTAGCTATCTTTTAGATTATATGACAAGCTACAAAAATGCCAAATTTGAATGCATTTTCTCCATAAATGGGGGGAAAACTGAAAAAAATGAGAATACCTTGAAAAAATTTGTATATTTGCATAATTAAATAAGAAAAAAAATGTATATCATAAATTTGACTATGCATTCTTGCACAATACATGATGAGACACAAACACGCCAAGTTTGGTCGCAATCGGTCTATAAATGGCCGAGATCTGAGGGCTATGCAGTTTCAAAATAGCCGGCTTATATAGGGTTAAACAATCATTTCAATGTCATATAATCCCAGAAGACTGAAGCTAACAGTGATTTTATCATTGCATGCAAATTTACAGAATAACATTAAGGTTAATATGTACTCAAGGTTAAATTACAAAACAGTCTATGACTTCAATGAGCTTTATAGCAGCAAAAAGAAAACAAACATCTTTAAACAAGTTAAGATCTGAACAATGGTATGGTATAAAACTACCACTTAACATGTTACAGGGAAAATACAAACAAAAGAGCTTAGAAACCTGAAAGCAAAACCGGATATCATTATCCAGCCAACTTTCACACTGTTATAATAGAGGATACTACTGTGATAAAGGAAGGGCCGATATCTAAACCTTGTATAGAATAGCATCTGCACTGGGCAAATATACCCACTACAAATATATGGAGGGCGTAATATCCATCCATCCTTCACGCTTTTTCACAGTTGTACCCATCAGTTGTATTGATCATTAAAATCCTCAGGGCTGGTACATGATCACAGATAACGATAACGACAACCATAAAAATATTGGTCTTCATCCAATTTTGTAGTTTTTAGTTATAATTATCATAGTTATCAAGGACATGTACAAAGTTTTAACAGAGAACCAGCAGTAGTATTTGTTAGGACTGGGGAGTACCGCTTAAAATCAAATTAGTCTTTTCCATAAATAACATTTAAGTATATATATTGCACACCTATATTAAGTTATAAAACACTACACCTGAAGTTGTAATGACTACATATTAGTTCAGATACAGAAAACACAGTCGCAAACACTTGCAAAATATCGCAATTGATCATGAAAAATCAAGTAATGCCTCTTTACACTATCTCATAATGTTTAAATGCAATATAACAATGTAGGCTACTCAATAGACCGCTTCTGTAATGTATACAAATTTATGCACATATATTCTCTGAGCACCTAGTGACGAGCTATTCCATGAACATGCTTTTTATAAATGAGCCTCAATGCTTGGAATCCAGTTTGCATACATTATTTGTTACTATGCCCGGCAAGCTTTCAGGTTGTCAAGAACAACCTTTGTTTGAAAGGCATGCATAAAATTTGCATACATTACCGAAGCGGTCTATCGCCTAGCAACCCAGTCACACCAAGAGACTGACCCCAAACTGACCAATATCCGAAATATCATAGGCCATTCAGCCAGGGTAATGCAACTTTTTTTTGTTCGGTCTATTGTGTAATAAGAAGTCAATAAGTAATAAGCAGTCAGTATGATGTTATTTGAATGCAGTTGTTAATAATGAAATGATATTATGAAATGTTTCATGAGAAATTATTGTAAACATGCATACTTCAGCCAATGGCTGCAAAGCATTGTTCAAATGAAACCATTATTGAATTGAAATTGTCAGTCAGGTACCGGTCTAGATGGCGTAACTGGGGTATAAGATGGAACATTACGCAGTGTTTGCGGCTGTGTTAAACTCATAGCACAGACTGTACAATGAGAGAATACCGGTAATCAAGGAAACTCGTAGCAGCATATCAACATGGGTCAAAGGTGAGTATATAGTTCATATCAAGGAGGGATGAAAGGGAGAGTGACAAAAGTGACAAGTTGAAATAGTTTTACGTAGTTCCTTTCTCATCATCTTCGCTTTCTATATCTTCTTTCGTCTTGAGGAAGAGAAGTGGGAACATTCCAATGAAGCACCCTACTGCGATGCCTAGAGCACGAGCCTGAACAGAAAACAACAGAACATCAGAATTCATTTTATATATCATTACCACTGGTGGATTTATGGGGCACAACTAGCCAATGCCCGCCCTCCCCCCCCCCCCCCCCCTTTTTCAATACCTTAAGTATACAACCAGTAAAATGGGCTCCCTCAAATAAAATTTCGAGCAAAAAGGCACAGAAAAATTATACAGACCCTTCGTTTTCTTTTTTTTGTTTCTTATCCGTAACTTTCTGTATTGTTGCCCCCCCCCCACCCCTCCAAACATTGTTTCATTACTGATTATTCATCTATCTCTTCCAACTTAAACACATCAACCCGTTGACTACTGAATTCTTTAACTCTCATAGGCTTAATACAGGAGCCACCCGGTTCCCGTAGTCTATGGGTTAACCTTCTCTTGAACCTCTCCTCCCTGAATAAGCAGTTAGGATTTTTAGAAGCACCGCTTCATTAAAGGGAAATCCAACCTTCATGACAAGCTGCTCTGCAAAAAAGAGGAAAAATCAGTGAAGCAGATTGGTGAAAGTTTGAACGAAATCGGACAAGCAGTAAGAAGTTATGAATAATTGAAAGTTGTAATCACTATACATTAAGGGAATTTCAAATTGGCCAACAGGTAATGTTTCTGTGATGTAGTAGCGAACAACTCCCCCGTGCGCTCCAACACACAAAATGACTAAAATGTCACTTTTTTCAAAAATGTTTACTCAGTAGGATCTTTTTCTTTCATTAGGACCTACAGCAGTCTGCTATCTCCAATATATTTTGAGTACTGCTCCGAGGGTAAAGGCGCTTCGGAGAAAACCGCATATTAATGATATTTTTGTGTACGACAAACGGGAGAGTTGTCCACAAGTTTGTCACAATTGACTCACCAAATGGCCAATTTGAGATTCACATAGATGTAGTGATCTCATTTTTCAAACATCCATAACTTTCTTATTCCTTGTCAAATTTCTTTCGAACTTTTACTATCCAGTTTCTTATTTTTCTGCTTTCACACAAATCAACTTATTACCAAGGTTGGATTGCCCTTTAAGTGTTTACCCTGGTCTTCACAACTGCAGTAGGTTCTCAATGGACATACACATGTAGTAGCCTACTGCAGGGGCATCGACTATGGGGTGGCAGGGGGGGGGGGGGGGGCGGTTGCCCCCCTGAAGAAAATACGGAATATTTGGAAACTTGTTATAAAGAAATTCTGCCGGTGCCACTTCTTTGTATGCTATTGTTTTTTTACCCCTGATATAACAAGTTTTCGATATAAAGAGGTAATTTCTTGGGTCTCCAAGGAGTTTGTTACGAGGTTCCACTGTAGTATCTTATAAGCAGTGGGCACAGTATCCTATACCGGAGTACAGGACCTACATTTCCAACCGAATGAATCTTCAGTCCGACGTTTTCTTATGACAAGGTCATGACTCCATATATGACTCAAGTCCATCTTTTGTGTATGAGTATTTTTTTTTCTGTATGCCATCAGAAAGTTGCCAAACTTCAATATGGCATGGCTCTTGTAATTAAGATAAAAATCTTCATTTATTCAAAGCCAAATTGAATTCAGAGCTTCAAATTCAACAGGGTTATCTTGATATCACTGAATATTTTTTAAATTATCCAAGATGTAAAGATTGACTATGGTAAGTTTTAAGGAGATATACTACATACCACGCTTGCTGTCCATCTTGTTCTAGTTAAATCCTGTTGTTCTGGAGTAAGTACTGGAACCTGTACACCTATCTTGGATACAAATGCCTCTACTGTACCAGCCAATCTATAATAAATATCAACCAATATACATAGATACAGGACAACTATGCTATGCCAAGTCAGTTATAATATAAGCACTGGATTTTGTACATCTACACTTTGATACAAATGCCTCTACATTACTAGCCTATCTATAATATATATCAACCAATATACATAGATACAGGACAATTATGCTATGCCAAGTCAGTTATAAGTACTGGAACCTATACAACACAAGAAACGTAATACAGTCAAACCTGCTTAATAGCGACCACCTGTATGGAAAGACCACCTGTCTATAAAGACCACCATTTTCGTTTCCCTTGAAAAGTGTTTCTCATTGAAAGGTGTATTACAGGAAACTGTACATAAAGTGCACCTGCTCGTACTAAAGACCGTTTTTCTTCTCCCTTGAGCGGCCTTTGTAAAACTGGTTTCACTGTATAACATTAATGCTGCTACAATATGGACAACGGAGCTACTCATTCTTTTCTTTATTAGAGCAAAAAGTCTGGGCTTTATTGCAGAATACCCCCACCATACGTTGTTACAATCTATTACGATTAGGGTTCGGGGCAGTTTGGGTTACTTGTGTGACGAGTTATTCTGCAGTTAGTCCAAAGTCTTCTAATGCTGTCATTTCTAAAAACAGACAAAATATTGATAATGCATTTCATCATTAACTTTGACTACCTCCAAGCTCCCACCCCCATTGACCAATGACGGGGAAATGTTAATTTCCCTTTCAGACACCTCATATATTCAAGAAATTTAAAAATTACAAATAATACATCAGCTTTCATAGGCTGACATAGAAGCAAATATGTGAGCTATAAACTAAAGCTTTGTGATCAAATACAACTGATGTTTATGCCATGTTCGCCTTTCTCTATCTGTATATCATAGTTTTAAGAACAAGTGAAAATATATAAGATAAAACTCACCCGATCCCTGCTACATCGGAAATCATGTTCCCTAAGCCTGCGGCTGTATTAGATAAAGGGAAAAAAATGATGATTGCTATTTCAGCATAGTAAATAGTCACTGACATGTGTAGTACAACCCAAACAATTTTTGTAATTAAACGTGTTTGTAGATTGTATACATTACTGCAAGCAGTTGAAATGATGGGTATTGACATAGGCTACACAAAGGCTTTTCATCTTTTCTCTGTTACTACAATAGACTGAGAGAAATACTGTACATCAAGTTTTCCATACCGGGGCCCTGTTTCATAAAACTTGTCGTCAATGACAAGTTGCAATAACTGCTATAAGCTACTGAAATCCTTGCATCTGATTGGCCGAGAGCAAATTTGTTAGTAAAAATCACTGACAAGACACTTGATGAAGTTACGTCTGTGGCATGGGTAGTGTGACACAAATATACCTAGAAATCTTCTGATTTCACAATTATTGAGATTCTGAATGAAGAAAGAACCGCTTACCGGCCATTGTAGATATACTCAGTGCACCTCCTATTGTCACGTCAATATAATCACCCTAAAAAGATATAGCAAGACAGACAAAAGTATCAACATCGTGTACCGTTAAAAAGCAGTGAATGTATTAAACAAGATAGGGACGACATACCCGAGTTCAATTGCATTATTCAATTAGAGCTTCATATTTCATTGCATTTCAATAATAATAATAATGATAATACGTAACATTTAAATAGCACTTAATACGTTTCTAAGCGCAATCTATACAATGAAGACGTCAATATACCAGGACGGAGCTAACAAATACTGCACGGTAATAATGTTGGTGTAATGCAGATGTGGATACCAGTTAATAGCAAATAAGTTAGACCAGCGAACAGGGGTCTGAAGAGCTAGGGACTCTCCACAGCGTGGGGCGCATTTCTGTTATCGATAACGAGATTTTTCATTAAAGGTACCCTAAAGCTGCCCTACTATTAACAGACACAAGCATACTAACACGTACACACCGTACACACCGTACAGTAGGGTTGCAACTTTGATTGAAAATCTCCCTATCATTATCGTTATCACACAAATGTGCCCCACCCTGAAAACTCAGAATAACCACTTTAAAGTTTATCAATTAGTAAACGACTATCTTTTAAAGATTATATACGTGTAGCAAGACTCCCTTGTTTTTAAATAGTTCCCTGTGCACTAAACTCAAGTTCGACTTTGTTCCATTTAAAGAATTTTTATGTTACCCATTATTTTCTTCATACTCCTTAAACTCTTGACCCGTGGGGTGGGGGTGGGGGGGCGCCTTGATTTTATACAAAACTAGCACTACTTAAATTATTTGTTAAGTGATTGGTCCCCTTAATAACCCAATGACTACTAACTTCTCTTATTCCCATAGGCTTAGTACAGGGGAACGTTTCATCAAATGTTTTGTCAGTGATCTTTACCGACGAATTTGCTCTCAGCCAATCAGATGCAAGGATTTTAGTAGCTTATAACAGGGGTCGGTAAATATCACTGACAAAACACTTCATGAAACGCTCCCCAGGAAACATCCAGTTTCTGTGGTTAATGGGTTAAGAGAGATTGTGTGACTTACTGCAATTATCATGATGGCATTGTCAAAGAATCCAAATCCAATAAATGGTAGGGCATTGCTGAAGGCAACTGGTAAGAAAAGAAAAACATAGCGATTTTTATTTACAAATCTGCAGGAAGAATATTTTTGGCTTGGATAGCACGACACTTTATAAAAACTGATGGATTTACGAGAGTCACTAATAAGAGAAATACATGAAGCATATCAAATGGAACCAAATGTCAAAATGAGTACTAGTGTTATGTGGTAAAAAGACCAACACATTTATCATTACTTTATCAATAACTAAAGGGCGTTAAAGAGGAAGTTCATTATGTTTACAAACTTCTTCAGAAAGTATTAGTCCTACAACTTCCAAATAAAGCTTGGATGCTACTGGTCACTTTATGGTCATCTTATTCACAGCACCTTTCCTTCCAGATAACTGCCCCACTCCCCAATACTGAGTAAAAGATTTGACGTACTTATGGTCATTTGGTCCAGGACTCCAGGTTGACCAACTCCCAATAGAGGGTTTACCCATTATAAAAGGGGTTCACTTCCGGACTCCAGTCAGATTACTTTACAGAGTAGATTCCATACGACATGAGAGTACAGTCACCATCAGACTTGCTGGAGACTTCAACTAATTGTATTCATCTGTATAGTCATGTTAGCTATACTTCATCTCAATAACTGCAATGCTCTTCTAACTGTAACTGACTTTGTGTCGTTTTATGTGTCATCATATTATGTACTCTCTCTATATTCGAGAAAGCAAACTGTAACATATCAGATCCCCAAATAACACTAGTGCTCATTATCATCAGGCTTTTAGTAGTTAGTAGTAACATTTATAATCATCCCTATTATAATCATTATTATCATTATCATTATCGTTGTTACCAGATTACATTCTGCCATTACGGACTGTGGGCAGATGACGCAATAAATCATCGTTTTGTTAAGTTGTAAGTTGGTTAACTAAATTTAAATTAATGAATGCAATCAATCAATAGTTGAAGTTTTATTTAGTTTAATTTTTAGAAAAATACATGTAATTTCAGCGAAAAGCATGTACATGTAGTTGCACTTTCGTAGTCGCGGTTCGCAACGCTAGAGAATGGGCAGCTCGTACACGCTGTGTATAGTTATACATCTTGAATCTTGAATTGGTTGCACCCAAAAAGCTTTCTTCACAGCTATACATGTAGTAGATCTACTACATGTAGGTGTTACAAAAAAACATTTCCCGCTTTTGATCCTTAATAGTTAAAAAACTATATCAGATAACACCGACATTGATATGAGCAATAGCTGAATAGTGTACAATTTTGTTGGAGGTAATTTAAAAATGAAGCATAAATCAGTTTTAATTAAATTCAAGATTAATTTTTATGTTAGGGTTCAGATTTTGCTCTATTTTCAACCCTCTGTACAAAACTTTAACTTTGCATAGGAGTAAATTGGTGTGTATGGGAGTGTGTGGTTAACACCCAGACAATGGTCCTGGACAATGGCCAGGGTTTGAATGCTTTATTAATTATTCATGAGGAATTCCACTATCAAAGCTAGTCTTTATTCATCCTCTGGCATTAACTGTGTAAAATCATTTCACTGAGATGTCATTTTAATGGATTTTGAAGCAATCAAAGTCATTCAAAGGATAGGAATATTGATGTTGTCCTTGATGATGATGATGATGATGAAGATGATGAAGATGATAGTGATGATGATGAAGATGATAGTGATGATGATAATGATGACAATGATAGTGATAATGATGACAATGATAGTGATGATGACAATGATAGTGATGATTATGATGATTAAGATAATAACGATGATGAGGATGATGATAATAATGATGATAATGCTGCTGCTGCTATTAATGATGATCATGATAGTGACAGTGATGATGATGATAACGACGACGATGATGATATTGATGGTGATGATGGTGATGATGATGATGTTGCAAGCACATGGAAACATGTGCTTACTTTTTTCATGTGCATGCATTTTACCCTTTACCATGAATTCAGACTAGCAGTGCCCAGGGCAATCCATCATGAATTATTAATAAAGCATTCATGTGCCTTGGAGCAAGAGACCAGAAGCCTGGTCAGCAGAGCTCTGAATAGGTCGTATTCAGGTCCATTGTTCAGGGTCATTGTAAGCACACACTCACATACACTTCACTGGTTCCTGTGTAGAGTTCAAGTTTTGTACAGACGGTTAAAATTTGACCAAAATCTGGAACCTAACTTTAAAATTAATCATGGATTTAATGAAACTCAGTTATTTATGCTTTCACATTCAAATCACCTCCAACTAAATTGTACAGTATTCAGCTATTACTCATATCAATGACAGTGTTATCTGATATATAGTTTTCGAACAATTAAGGATCAAAAGTGGGAAATGTTTTTTGTAACACCTAGTAGTAAGTAGTAGCAGTGGTAGTAGTAGCAGTAGTACTATATCATTATCCTTATTATCATCATTATTATCATCATCATTATAATTATTATTATAAATAGTTGTAGTAGTAGCAGTAGTACTCTATTAGTATTATTATTTCTGGTCAAGATGATGTGTTCTGTTTTGACTTTTGAGTTTCGAGTGTGTGGTACTAACCTAATCTTAACTGCTGTTGAGTTGGAGTGGGTACACCTGTTGTCTCTGGAAGATCTGTATCTGCAAGGAAGGATAAAGTACATCCAAAATAGACATGGAAAGATTTACAGTTTCATATCACTGAATAAGGAAATGATTAAAGGCAAAGGCAAGAGCCCAAATTATTACCAGTAAGGCGGCTGTTAGCATGGTTAGGATACTTTTATCGATCACCAAAATTTTGTTCTCTATCATTCTATGTTGATATAGGCCTAGTCTATATTATTTTGAATTATAGTCTATACTATAGTCTATAGATAGTATAGACTATATATTCAAAATAATTAAGATCTTCAAATGTTGATTCGATACAGAGATATTGCCAAATGAAATACACTCCCAATAAACAACACAATGGCTTGTTGTGAGGAGACTCACCGACGCACCCATATGCGAGCGCTCGCCTAAAAATAAGGGCCCAGGCAGAATGGAACTTAGTTAGTCATGTTGGGGTTGGGTACCGCTCGAGGGGTTTTCACTTCACGTTTCCTTCATTTTCTTCATATTTCTTAACCGTTAACACGTACAAGGCCAGGCAAAGTGTTTTGAAGTTGACTTTATACATGCTAGCTGTACAAAAATTATTTCTTTCAGGTGATTAGTACACAGTTTATGTAATGTTTGATTTGCTCCTGTGGCTGTGCTGCTTCTTGGACAATCATCATGATCATGATGTTACTGCGGCAGCCCGAACACGTAGTGTTCGGGCTGCGATCAGCAGTCCTTTGATTGCTTGGATGTCTCTTAATTACAAGGTCGTTTGTCAAAATGATAGCCATGAAACATGACATTAGTTGATTTTAGGCTACTTTAGGTACTTACAAAACTTTCCGATTGACTGTCGTCTTTCTTTTCAATGAGGATGATACAAAAAAGGCATATTTATCTCCAAGAGCCTGTACTAAAAACTTCCGTAGGTCGGTGTTTTGCTTGCATTGCGCATGCGTCAGCAGCTCCAATATAATACAGACAAGAAGGGAGGATTATGAATATTCATTAGACGAGTGGGCTCGAGCGAGAGCGCTCGAGATCGGCGGATCACAGTGGATATATGAATATTCATTATTCCTGTGACGAAAACTATGGCGTCATTGTAATAAATATTCATAGGCGCATGCGCAAGTGCCTATTTTCGTTTCTGCTTCAACAACATGGCGAATGGGACTGATTTCGAAAATTGAGAGTTACAAGACAAAGTGACATTCATCGATTCTACACATTTTTTAGGAAAAGCTGATTTGCGGAAGGTCTGTTTAGGTAAGTGGCATCGTATATATGATACTTTAATTCCAAAAAATAACTTATATGGCCATATTTTCAATGGTCATTTGAACATTGGTAAATTGTGAGACCCACCGAATCATACTGGTTTCACTCAGGACGCTGCCACTTCGTGGCAGCGTCCCGGGGGGCGAACTTTTTTTTCCCACGAACTTTTTGTCACTATCGTCCTTGACGCATGCGCAACTTTGAAATAGCCCTACAATGCTTGGAGTTGGATGGGGTTTCAAAGTTTCATCCTACTTTTTTTAGTTTAGTTTAGTTTATTCAAACCAAATCAAACAACAAATACAAGGAATAACTGCAGAAATCAGAATGATAGGTTTGGGACCCCAGTGAAGCACAGCTTGTGGTCGGGGCCCCTTAGTACAATTAATTAGAATACAATGTAGTAGTATATGGCAAGGTGTAACATATTTACAAGGTGTAACATACATGTATTTACAAGGAGTATATAATAGCTATTGTACAAATGTTCTAAAAACGTAATAAATGCAAACAAACACAACCCTCCCCATCCCAAACACAACACACACACACACACACACTTCAGTCACATATGGCTACCTCTTTTGATATTGTATATTCATGTACCTGATTGCACTCTGTCAAAAAGGTGTTTTTTACACAAAATTTTAAACTGAGACAGTGTAGTGCTATTGATTATATTAGGCGGTACCTTATTCCACTCTTTGACACAGACTATCCTAAATGAATTTAAAGTAGTATGTGTTCTTACATATGGCTGATGGATAAGCTTTCTCTGACGAGTATTATAATGATGGATGAAAGAATTTTCCACAAATAAATCAGACAAGAAAGTATTCCCGAGAGATCGACATTTAAACATAAGTATTAAACACTGAAGAGAAACCAATTCATCAAAAGGCAAAATATGTAGCTGCAAAAACAAAGGAGTACTAGGTGACCTAGAGTTTGAATTCGTTATGTACCTAATAACTTTCTTTTGAAGAACATGCAATTTATGTATATGGGTCCTAAATGTGTGTCCCCAAGCAACATTGCAGTACAACAAATGAGGCATAACAATCGCATTGTATAAAGTAACTAGGGTATACTGGGGAAGGAAAAAGCGAAGTTTAGATATCACTCCAACACTGCGAGACACTTTAGTACATACATTACCAAGATGTTCTTTCCAGGATAAAAATTCATCAACTGTAACACCAAGGAATTGTACATGTTGACTGCGGTTGATCAGATGATCACCAACAACTAAGGGCTTAACATTTTCATAGATTTTCCTCCCCCTGGACCTAAATAAAACATATTTTGTTTTACCAGTATTTAATAACAGTTTGTTACAACAGAACCATTCAAAAAGTTTACCAATTTCATTATTAACTGACTGCATTAAAGTGTGAATATTCTTGTGAGAATATAGCAAGCATGTATCATCGGCAAAAAGAGAATACGTAAATAAATGAGACGAATTAATAACATCATTAATATAAACCAAAAATAATAATGGACCAAGAACAGAGCCCTGTGGTACCCCATAGTTCGTGTTACTGGCTTCTGATTTGGCACCATTAACAACAACAAATTGTAATCTTTTTTCCAAGTAACTTTTAAACCAATTTAAAGCTATACCTCGAACACCATAGTGTTCAAGTTTACTTAAAAGTATATTATGATCAATGGTGTCAAATGCTTTTGACAAGTCTAAAAATAATCCAAGGCAGTACTTACCACCATCAATTGCACTAGTAATTGCATTTACTAAATTTAAAACACCCATACTAGTGGAGCAATTTTTCCGGAAGCCAAATTGCTGGGGGATCAAAATATTATGAAGTACTAAAAAGTCATTCAATCTTTTATAAACTATTTTCTCCAAAATCTTTGAAAATATTGGCAACAAAGCAATTGGTCTATAATTTTCAATGCATTTACGGTCATTCTTTTTATAAACTGGAACTATTTTAGCTATTTTTAACTTGTTGGGAACCAACCCTTCAGACATTGACTTATTGAATATATTACATAGCGGATCAGCAATAACATGAATACAATCTTTTACAATCCTAGGAGAAATATCATCTGAGCCAGATGACTTTGATGGTTTTAAGGCTGAAGCAAACTTAACAATCTCATGCACAGATGTTGGTCTAAAAAATAAAGAGGACGTGTTATCCTGGTTTGACAAATAACTTACAAATGATGTCTGCACAGGCGGAATTTCTGTCCTTATTCTTGCAGGCAGATTAATAAAATAGTTATTAAAATACTCTGCTTTATCTAAATCTGATTTCAAATGTATATCACCATGGTAAATTTCCTTCGGTATAAAATATTTTTTCCCCTTGCCAAGTAATTCATTTATATGGGACCAAGTCTTCCGAATATCCCTCTGTGTATTTTTAAAAATATCATCATAATAGCTTTTCTTATTAGTACGGACTAAATTAGTCAAGACATTTTTATAGTCTATATGGCCCGTTTCACAGTTAGGCGCCACTTTTTGTCAACCTAGGTATCAAAATTTCAAGTTTTAGTTGAAATGTAGAGAAGAATGATTTTTCAATCCTGGGAATGTGAATTTAACAGCAAATGTGGTGCCAGAGCTTAATTAATGCCATAACACCTGGCTCTGTAATGGCCACTTTGAAGTTTAAGGAAATTTGAATAAAAAACAACATTTAAATATCACAGACATAACTATAGGTCCACATGTACAAATAATATTATCACATGTTCACATGATGAAGTGGTATTCAAGCAAACTTTGTTCCAAAAATTGTGCCTTTCTGTACATTTGGTGTTAAAATATAGCAATGTGAAGAAAAAATATGCATAATAACAAGGTTTTGACTCTGAAAAGTTTTTCTCATTTTACACTTCCTCATTGAGGATATGTATTACTCCATGGGGATGATGATTGTGGTGGGGGACATCTACATCCTTAATAGTAACATTGCTAATGTTCGTCTTTTAACTTTAGAATTTTAGCCACAGGGTGGTGCGGATGTGACAAAACCAGATGTGAACGGACATTTCAAACATTCACCAATAATACACAGATATGAGCCCATCATTAGTTATTAAACAGTCTGCAAATTCAATTTTCAATCACAATGGGAATTTATTACTTAAATAGATTGTATTTTTCACAGTATGTGGTAACTGGCATGGCGGATGTGACATTATGCATGTGAACGGAACATTATCTTCCTTGTTTTCTTCAAAGTTTTACGCTGCAATCACAATAATGTCTAGCAAATACTCCCAAGAATACCAATATTTGCAGAAGACAAGCCACTGCTCACAAGGTTATGCATTCTGTAAAGTTATGAAGTTACTTGTGGATGTGACAAAATCAGATGTGAACAGACACTTTCCACCTTTATCAATTAATACTTAATGATAATGCAAACAACTGAGACAGTGATATTAATCAAGCATAGCAGAGTTTAATATACTGAGAATTCACAGCAATAATCTGTTGGTACGCAGAGTAACTTTTTGTCGGAGTAAATGAATTCAAATATGGTGGATGTGACATTATAATAGTGAACAGACTTACCGGTTATAGGCTGATTTAATTTACTGAGAAGTAGATTTAAACCAGTACTTATCTTTAGCAAAATCACTAAGAATACTCATATTTCTAGAATACAAGTCACTGCTCACAAGATTTTCTATTTTAAAAAGTAGAGTGCCTGAAACTCCTTGTGGCGGATGTGACAAAATCAAATGTGAACGGACATTTTACACTTTAATCAATTACTACTTGATACAAACCTTTCGACAAGAATATTGATGAAGCAGCGGTGTTACATATGTACTGGGAATTCACAACAAATGGCATTTCTGTTGGTAGCAGTGTTAATTTCTCATAGTAAACGACATCAAACATGGTGGATGTGACATTACAATACAGTGCATCCCCCAAAAAAAGTTAACAGATGGAAATAGTCTCCCCAAATAATTATTTTTTAATATTTTCAATAAATTTTATTTCTTGTAGATAGATTAGGGTCCCTCCTATACAATAACGCCAAAAATCTGACTAGCTATTACGCTTGAATGATTTAAAACCACTTTTGTGAAAGGGTGCAAAATTCAGACTTGACAAGAATTGGTGTTTGTTCAGACTGGTATAAAAAAAGTTGAAAACTGTTTGAAATTGACAGTCGGAAAATAGTCTCCCCAATGAAATATTTCAAAATATTTTCAGTAAAATTTCATACATGTGGTTTGCTTAGAATTTCTTCTACCAAATGACACTAAAATGTCTCACAATATTTTTACGCATATAAAGTAAGCAAAAGTCACTTCTGTGAATTGGTGCAAATTCCAATCTTGACAATATGTCTATTGTTGTTCTAGCTGGTATGAGCCAAGTTGAGAGTCATGAAATACATTGTATCATCAAGATTTTATATTTTTGTCATTGAAAGACTATTTGTGAAAGAACAGACTTTGTTCAATGCATTTACTGATATATCCCATCAATACTTTATGGTTAAGTGAGCAAGTCAGATGAAATTAAAAAACTCACCAAAAGTAACATTTTGAAACACTCAGCAAAATAGTAAATTGCTCACTCAAGCATAACATGTTGATGGATGTGTAATGATATACAGAGAACATAGCCTGTTATTTCATAAATTGTCTTTTATTAATCCGAATATGGAAATTTTAAGCCTTTAAATGTACATACATGTAGTCTCAGCTCAGCTGATACTAGCCAGAGCCAATGTCAATACTTGTCAAGACTGGATTTTGCACCCTTTCACAAAATTGGCTTTTGCTCTCTCAGACGTAAAGTATTGTGGGATATTTGGGTATCATTTGATAGAAGAGACCGTAGGCTATCCACAGGTATGAAAATTTCTTAAACATATTTTGAAACATTTATTGTGGGAGAATTTTCCAACTTAACTTTTTTCTTGGACACACTGTAGTGAACAGACTCGCTAGTTCAGTGTTTCTTTTACTCATACATGCAATTAATTATAAACCAGTACTAATATGTTCAACAAAATCCTTCAGAATACTCATAATTCCCAGATCACAGGTCACTGCCCATAAGTTCTGAATTCTTCAAATTTTAGTATGAATTACTGAAATCCTTCTGGCAGGTGTTTAAAAATGACATGTGAATACAAATGTCAACTTTCAACAATCGCAAAGTTAAACAATTCAAACATTTAATATTTTATCAAGAAGCAAATTAATTTATAGCAATAGCACATATTCATGTACTATCCAATTTGTGGATGAAATGTGAATAACAGAACACTAATTTGTTTTTCCAGATGCTTTACATGTCAAACTGGTATTGTGGTAAAAGCACCATAAAGTATAACAGTACATGTACTTGTAGATGTATGTACATACATGTAAATGTAGCAAAAGCTAGAAATACCGGAATGCTTTAATAAGTGTATTGCCCAATACGATTCTAATAGATATTTCCAATGTTAATCATACAAATGCTGCTTAGCTAGAAAATGTACAACCATGCAGCTATGCATTCTGAATGTACTGCACTGGTACAGTATACATGTAGGTACAAAAAGCTCTTACATGAAACCTTTCACTCACCCATCACTTTCCTGGATTCTACTATAAAGTTAGTCAAAGGTAAAGGCAGAATGTTTCATTTATTTGCTCCATAATTTTCTAAGTCACACAGTGATAATGTTCATTGCAGTTTGTTTAAATGTATTCCTGTTATCTGGTTTGCTTATTTTCTTTCATCGATAGTGATTAAAAGTACTTATGAATACATATTTATTTCAAAAAGACAATTCTGCTTTCCAGCGTGACGTCACTTTCTTAACTACGACCCTAGTAACACCTCTGTGGGTGGAAACAAGGCTCGTTTGAGCATCTCAATTAGTTGACCTTGTCTTCGGTCCCACACGTAGAATTTGCATGCAATAAATCCATTGCATTTTATTTGTATGCACATACATGTAGAAGGACTCTCGCACAACAAACATCATCAGAAATTCACTCCTGGCAGGATAACCTCATACTGGTCGGAGTGGTTGATGACGTATTCAGGGAATTAAAAAATATATTAAAAAAAGCTTTCACAAAACTTAGTAAGTGGGACTGTAGAAAATCCCATACCGTGATGATATGGAGTAGTGAACAGCTGCATGAGCGAGTTATTGTTTTTGGTTCCATATAGCACATTTTCTGTCTTTGAAATCTATATTGCTCTATTGGAAAATATATGTACATATTATATTTATCAGCCAATCCGCAGGTCCCCAAAAAGCGCGCTATTTTATTTCCAGTTCTGCCTGACTATGAATACATAATGAGCAAGAACAGCCAGGAACATCTCATTTGCAAACTATTGAATAGACTACTTATCATTCACCAATTGCCGTGAGTTATGCATCAAATAAAAGAAGAGGGATCAGAGATTTGTGACATGCTTTTGTTGTTTTCAAAATAAAAGACGAAATTGGTAAAAAATGGTGTTCCTTTTATGACAAAAAATGGAAATGAAATGAAATATAAATCAGGCCAAAACTACCATAGTTTTATTGTGAGCCAGGGCAAATTTGACATGAACGTAAAGGGCATTTTCTGTACTTTCCAAAGATTGAAATAACATTAATGTGCACTTCATGACAGGGTCAGGATCCAGCAATATGTAACGAATGTACACACTTTGTCTTTAAAAAAGTCAATTCCAGCATTCCGATTGGTTACCACCACGCAAGATGTTTTCTCACAGCCTGGCAACAGCTATGCGCATGTTTGCGCAAGGATGAAGCAACAGGTTGCGCATTGTTTCATTCAACGCGCACTTGGTTACAGATGGCTTGCTTGCCAATCACAGGGCTAAGATTCTATGGTCTTGACCATGGTCTTGACAACGGATGATCTGCGGCTGAATATTGCTGGATCCTGACTCTGTCATAAATCTATGGATGTTTTGAATGTAACGATGAAAAAGATGAGATCCCAGCGCTTCCATACATATGTGTCTTGATGGCGGCTCATATACTTTTTATATGTCTTTTAACAACTTGAAATCTTGTGAAAAAAAGGCTTTTGTATGACTATTTCATCAGTTATTTTAAACAACTTATTTCTAAAATTCTGACTAAAACAAAATATCCCTGTGTTGGTAAACTATTCATTTATTTTTGCAGAAAGTCTAATGAGCATAGCATTTATATTTATTTAAGAACATAACTTTAAAGATGACCATGCGATACAGTCGACTGGGTGCAGGGAGAGAGTCCATTTCGGGCACTGGAAATAAAATGCGCGATTTTTGCTCATTTGCATACGACCTGCGGTCTGACTGTTATATATCATACTGAAGCTAAATATCAGCAGGATAATGTATCTATTATGAAATGATCCGAACAAATGAGCCGAACGTATTACGTCGGTTCCCAGCGTTTGTTGTCTGGATTTTTCTTGCAGATTTTGATCGCGTTTACCCATTTCCCCCATCTTCGCCCTATTTAACGCGATAAGGAAAAATACAAAATGAAAGAATATCCCTGCACCATATTGTGGTTGTGACAACCTATGGCACAGCAAATTTTCGGCATTTTGACGAAGAAAAGAAAAAACATTTTTATAGAGTCAAAGTGTGTGCAAAGTCATATGTGTTGCTACGCATTGCCAAGCTATTGTTTTCACCCAGCGGCTGCAATGACGACAAAAGATCCCGGATTCCCGGAAAGGAGAATTCCAAAGTTTTTTTTTAATTAGTTGGCACTTTTCAAAGTCTTGTCGTTGGGGGACCTAGTGTAGCAAATGGAGAATACACAATGTGTCTGTTCACATGGAAAAATGTCACATCCACCACACATTTCAACAGCATAGTATTCAAAGCATCTTATAAGAGAGAGGTGAAATGGTAGTATGTTAAATATAATAACAAATTTATAGCTTTTTAGATGTCATCTATATACTTTTTTCTATTTGCCTCATTTTTATGTTTGATATAAATATAATAAAGCTTATTTTTATAATTTATAGATTTCAGAAGACCCTGGGTGATCCAGGGTTTTCTGCACTTTTTTTTCATGCTCAACTGAACAAGAGGAAAATGAAATTCATACAAGTTTAAAAAAGCACTTAAGAAATAATTATAACTTTCATCTACATTATTAAGACTATAAAGAAAAGACCAGTCAGTAACAAGAAGATTTTGCTTAAAATTTTGAACTCTTTCATCTGTAATCACACGCCTAAAAATTGTATCATTTTTCTTGGTATTTATGAGTGACTTCCCTTTATTAATACTAAAAATTGGCATATGATCAGATAAATCGGAACAAAAAATTCCACATTCAAAATCATCTTGAACACAGTTTGTAAAAATGTTATCTATTAATGTTGAAGAAGAAGAAGTAATACGAGTCGGTTTAGTAATCAAAGCAAATAAACCAAAAGATGTTAACAAATCAACAAAATCCTTTACTCTGTCATTAGAATCGTAATTTATTAAATTTATATTAAAGTCACCCATAAGGTACACATCTTTCCTTTCCCGGTTAATAATTTGCATGTGTTGGTCAAACGATTGAATGAAAGAAGGGATATCATTGTCAGGTGCTCTGTATACACAACCAACAATAGATTTCACATTATCAATAGCAATTTCAACAAATATAGATTCGAAACTAGCAAACTCGCCCGATAAATCATTGCGCAACTTGTGATCAATGCCATCTCTAATATAAAGTAAAACTCCACCACCTCGTTTATTGGATCTACATACTTGTAAAAGTGAGTAACCAGGAATGTCAAACAGACACATAACTGTTGATGGCTTGAACCAAGTTTCTGAGATCCCGATCACAGTAAAACTGTGTTTTATGCATGACAAAAATACTACAAGATCTTCATAATTCTTTACAAGACTTCTTGAATTAACATGCAGGATAGAAAGTTTATTTATGTTATTATATTGAAAATCACTACAGTTCAAGTACTTACAGTCACTAACTATAAAATCATTAATATCTTGAAGGTCATCCATTAGAAAAATGTGGGTTTACATAGTACAATAATATGACAAAGTTCCTATTTGAGAAAAGGACATAAATAATAGACAAACAGGTGAGCAAATAAAATTGACGAGGAGCCGTTACCCAAACACACATCAACACACACACAATACTAACAACCAAATAAAAGAACAATGGATATATACAGAAAGCAGTGTAATCATACATGATTACACAAAAAAGAACTAGAAAAATAAAGAAATATTAAGGAATACAAACAAACTAACTGGTTCAGTGACCCTAAAGTCAAATGCAAGCCTCTGGGATTGATAGATTGCCAGATGGGTAATTACCATGATCCCAATCCTATAGCAATGACACTTGTCGAAGGGTAGAGAATGCCCTTTTCATGGAAATCCCCTCCTCCGTGGTCTTCAAGGCAGCCATAACTCTCCCATCGAACGACCAAGCAGCCTCGACTTTGGGGTGGTTCGCTAGCTTCATGAGGATCTGGTGATTAGCCTTGGTCAAGTCCTCTTGGATGGAAATTCCAGTACCTTTGAGACGTCGCCTATTCTTCATCAGAGCAGCCTTGGTCCTGTAATGGGTTAACTTGACCAGAATTGGGCGGGGTTTCTTGGCGTCAGATGGGGGTTTACCTGAGCGGTGCGATCGGTCAATGTCGGCAGGAGAAATTGTGTATGACAGATGATCAGACACGGCCTTGGTGACAAGTTGGTCAGTGACCTCACCCTGCGACTCTGGAATGCCAAATATGCGGATAGAATTTCTCCTACTATATTGATCAAGATCATTAGCCCGCATGTTGAACATCTCCACATCGTCAGACAGCTTATTCAGTGAGCGGGAAAGGGACTGAATTTCCGCCTCCTTCTTCTCCAGCTGACACCGCAACTCCATGACCTCACCTTCCTGCCTCTCAAGCCGGTCTTCATTGGCCTTAAGCCGTTCTACCAGAATCTTCTCCACACACTTCTCCAGGGCAGAGATAAATTCATCCTCGCAGAACAGTTTCTTGAGCATGTTAGACATGTTGGAAAAGTCTGGATCTTGCGAAAGTCCTTGACCAGCCATAGTATATTCTTGTGGCTCTCGTCGACTCGTCATTGTTAACTGTATGGACTAGCACCACAAACACGATCCCGCAACACGATATAGTAGCGTGCAAAATAAGCAGTCAAAACGACAGTGGAGAGTTCCAGGAATGTCACATGTCACTTACACAGGATTGCATTAGTGGGACTGCAGTGTGAACATAGTTGGTGTGAGATGAGATAACATGCTCAAATACAGCGCGAATAATCCACAGTATGGCCAACTCACTGGAGAAAACTTATCCAAACATGACCCAGAGGCTTAAACGGTAGATTTCTACAGGATTACATGATAATTAACTGTAGAATAAAAATGAACTTCCGTAGCTGCAAAACCATGCAGTGCTAGACGGCCATGCTGCCACTGAAATTTTACCCATAAGATTTTTAGTAATAATAAAAATACAGAACGTTATTTTTGTAATGTCCAAACTGAGAGTCGAACCCACATACCTCAGGTTAAATGTCCGAGGGCTAACGCATCTCGCCACAGCAAGACGCTGGCAGCAACCGTCATTATATCGCTTACGGAATAAACCCTATGATTGCGAAATTGATTTAGATCGGAAAGGATCAGGTGCGCATGCGCCAGGGAGGACAAGGACAAAAAGTTCGTGGGAAAAAAAATTTAGCGTCCCGGGGCTACCGTTAGATCTTACTGCGGCAGCCCGAACACGTAGTGTTCGGGCTGCGCTTCGCAGTCCTTTGATCGCATGGATGTCACATAATTACAAGGTCGTTTGTCAAAATGATAGCCATGAAACATGAAATCAGTTGATTTTAGGCTATTTTAGGTACTTACAATACTTTACGATTGACTGTCGTCTTTCTTTTCAATGAGGATGATACAAAAAAAGGCATATTTATCTCCAAGAGCCTGTAGTAAAAACTTCCGAAGGTCGGTGTTTTGCTTGCAATGCGCATGCGTCAGCAGCTCCAATTATAATACAGGCAAGAAGGGAGGATTATGAATATTCATTAAGACGAGCTTGAGCGCGAGCGCTAGATCTATACGCTAGCGATCGGCGGATTACAGTGGGTATATGAATATTCATTATTCCATTGACGAAAACTATGCCGTCATTGTAATAAACATTCATAGGCGCATGCGCAAGTGCCTATTTTCAATTTGGCTTTAACAACATGGCGAATGGGACTGGTTTCGAAAATTGAGAGTAAAAAGTGACATTCATCGATTCTACACATTATTTAGGAAAAGCTGATTTGCGTAAAGTCTGTTTAGGTAAGTGGCATCGTATATATGATACTTTAATTAAAAAATAATAATTACATGGCCATTTTTTAAATGGTCATTTGAACATTGGTAGATTGTGAGACCCACCGAATCGTACTGGTTTCACTCAGGACGCTGCCACTTCGTGGCAGCGTCCCGGGGCTACCGTTAGATCATGATGATGATGAAAATAATTGAACATGATGAAGCAACAAAGCAACGCCGATTATCTACTTACCTCGGTCACTTTTAGTACTGGTTTCATTACTTTTGACTTTCTGATACTTGAGTAATTCAGCTAACAGCGTTTCCCTTTCTTTGCTCCTCAAATTAGCGATAAACTCTTGAGATCGTTTGGGAAGGTCGAGTCTCCTATTCCGAAGTCGTGCTGATGACATGGATGATGAATGTGTGAACTGAAAACGTTTAATAACATTGAACTCCGTGACTGGATTGTCTATTAGGCTCCATTTTTCACGTAGAAAATTGTATTTTCTCAACCCAGTAACTGTAAAATGACCAGACGCACAGCGGATATGACATTTTAATACTGATTTGCACGTAGCATCTCCAGTCCTGCCAGCCAAATTGAATCCTGTCATGCCCATGGGCGCTGCCATTTTTACATTAATAAAAAGTGTATAGTATTTGACGAATGATGGCGCTATACAGATTCTCTTTTAAAAACATGTTTCCATGACACGTAAATGCTAATATGCTATGCAAAGTAGTAAGATCTTTAAACTTTTGAATGAATGAATGAATGAATGAATTTCATAATACTGCAGAAATCTGCCATGACAGGCCCGTAACTAGGGGAGTTCAGGGTGTTCGAACGAACCCCCCACCCCCCGTTGGCGAGCAGAGGTCCGCTTTAAAAAAAAAGATAAATATAAAAAAGAAGCAAGGGGAGAGATGATGGAAAGGGAAAATAACGTGGATATATCGGTCTTTCCGTCTATTTTAATACATTTTATTTTGATTTAGAAATAATAATCTGGAAAATCTATTTCTTGTCTTTCACCATTCATTTTCGAGTTTTTTACCTTATGCCATGTTGCAATCGATTTCTTTCAAAGCGTCATTCAAAGAATTATGCAAATTCGTTTGCAGTATCGCCCCCAAGCTGGCAAGCAGAAATCTGCTTGAACTAAAAGAGAATCATAAGGCGAAAAAAAATTATCCAAAGTGACACCAGAATAGTGATTTTTAGGTTAAATTTTTTAAAACATTTCCATACCAATTGGCTTAGATAAGGGATGGGCGCACAAGGGAGTCACGTGAAAGGGGAGAGAGGAAGGAAAGTGGAAAATAATATGGGATAATAGGGTTTCCAGCCGGGTTTCCAGTCAATTTTACCACTTTTTTATTTGCTTTTGTCCTGCAACTTAATAATAAGGCCTAGTCACTATACATCTTTGGCCATTCATTTTCGGAATTTATTTTTCATTTTGCTATCGATTTTGTCAAAGACTGGTCGGACAAATTCGAATGAAATCTGACGAAAATGAATGGAGATAATGTTGAAGTTGATTGACCATTGAAACTGTTAATTGAATGACAATTTTAATTATTAAACTATCTTTGACATCTGACATTTGGATGATTATTGATTCCTATCAGCCTATAGGACGAAATTTTGATCTTTGAGAAGTGTTAGATTGGACAGGAAATCCTGACAATACAAGGAGATAGATTGCTTAAAACACCATACAAAGATAACGTGCATGGGAAGATAAGCAGCGATAAGCATGAGAAGACACATTCAAATGAAATCTGTGGTAATGGAATCATAAAAGTGAAATATAGAAACCGAAATATAGAAACCATACTCAGGCCCGTAACTCGGATTTTTGCGGGGGGGGGGGGGGGGGGGTTAAACATTTGAAAAAGTGGACCTTTCTGAGGGAGCGAAGCGACCGAGTACGGGTGTCGGGTCAGGGGGAGTGCCCCTCCAAGGGTCTGGGCGTGAGCGTGATCCGAATTATTTGACAGGGGGTGGGTCAAATGTGAAGCCCGAATATATATGCATACTGCCGCTGTGTAGGATTCCAAATATTAACCGGAGTGCCATGAGTGTATTTTATGAAATATCAACTTCTTGGAAACTATAATCAGAAATAACAAGATGCCCCAATATAACACTTGGGGTGTTTTGGAAACATTAATTTTGGGAGATAGTAAAATGCGTTTTCCGTCGCTCGCTTCGCTCATTCACAAAACTCTGAAACGAGATATATAGTTTCAGGCAGCGAGAATATTTCCATAGTATGTTATTGCAATATTCAGGCTCGTCGCTACCCTATCGCCATGGCACCCGATACTTGTTAGGTCCACATTCTATATTGAAATGCGCAACAGCAAAGTAAAGTGCATTTTTCCTCGCTCGCTAATTCGCACGCTCGCAAACCTTATGTTTCATGCAGCGAAGTCCATGAATATTTAATGTTATGACAATTTTCGGCACGTCACTGCCCTATCGCCATGGCGCCCAGATATTAGGGTTACCTTTCTATAACAGAACAACAGCAAAGTGCCCCCCCCCCCCCACCCGTTCGCTTCACTTCCTAAAAACTTTATTATGTGAATGATTCCTGCATATGGCAGCTAGATGACCGGAGATATAGCTTTACATTTCACCTATTGGTGGCTAATGAAATAATTATTCTCTCGCTCGCTTTGCTCGTTCGCAGTATTTGGAATCCTACACAGTGGTAGTATATGTTTGGGCTTCACATTTGACCCACCCTTGTAGGGGCACATATCCTGACCCGATACCCCTACTCGGTCGCTTCGCTCACTCAGAAAGGTCCACTTTTTTCCAATGTTGAACCCCCCCCCCCCCCCCCGCAAAAATCCTAGTTACGGGCCTGCATGAATATTTATCTACTATTGGTAGATCTTCTGATATAATCTAAGTTAGATTTTTTTTTCAATAATAATAAATTAGAAATCTAGATTCTTCTCTATTAGATGTAGACGGTTGATTTGAGGAAAGGATAGATCTGCAACTTTTGTTATGCATTATTCTTTCTTTTAGGCCTAAAGATCTGAAAAAGTCAATTATAATTTCACTTCAGATATCCAGTGGGGATTGTGTGTCCAGACCATCTATGTCCGGACATTTAAAAAATAACTGGGTTTGCCATTGAATTTTTACCCCCAAAAGCATATAAAAGTAACAGTAAATTCTGTGACATACTTGTCAGCATATACTTCATTAATATTGAAAAAAAAAACGGTTTGAATTTCGGTTGTCTGCCCGGATAACCAACCTGTCCGGATTGACACACAAGGTGTAATTGGGACAATTACATGCAGGTAATGTTTCTAGGGGCGTCGCTAGAAGATTTTGAATGGGGGCGGGGGCCGTGTGACACCCAAATTTGCCGACAAATTTTTAGGGTCTGACACTCAAATTTGCCGACAAAAATGTTGCACATCTCCCCCACAAATAATAATAAAAGAAAATCGCAGATGTAGAGATCTTGATCATACGCCTGGCCCATTTTCGCAAGGAGGGGGGGGGGGGGGGGAGGCCTGATGTTTTTTTCCTGAATATCACACTTTTCACCGCAATATCTTTTTTTTAACTTTTCGTAGTTAAAATGTAAAGAAGTTACAATACAGAAGTTAAATATAATTATTATCCGGGAACCTCGCACTGCCCAAATATGTGGATACTCTGGCGCCAGGCTCGCTGCCTCAAATATGAAATCGTGGTTGCCCGAATATCTGAACTTTGAAACTCCTCGGGGGGGGGGGGGGGGGCTGCAGCCCATTGACAAAGTGGGTCGCTTTTTGCCAGAATATTAACTTTTCAGTGCCCAGTTTTTACTGTCTCTTTCTTTCTTTCCCTTTTCTTTCTGATTTTGTTTTCCTTTCCCTTCATCCTTCTGACAAAACGTACGTGGTCCATGGGCCTTAAGGGGGAAAAAATTGCCCCAATTTTAGGGGTCGTCTGACAACCCGGCATCCCGACAAAAAAAAATTGTCAGTTTTTTCGGGTGTCTCTTTTGGGGGCTCTGGGGGCTCCTGGTCTATATATGGAAAGGTAATAACGACGCGGCATGTCCACCCCTTACCCTCACTCTCTGAAGAAACAAAGCTCGTTATTTTAGATTTTTTTAAAGTTCATTATAGCAGTCTCAATTTACGGGATTTGCCCTCGGGTTCACCAACTACAGGTTTAGGTACAAGATAATTAGATTATAATAGAGTATCCAAGTCATTTTTTTTTCTTTCTTAAAAAAAAAAAAAAAAATGAAATCTACTTTCGGAAAATCAACTCAGGGAAATTTCAAAAGCTTATTGTACTGCTCATAGAAATCGTGTCCGGATTAGATAATACTCGATGTTTTTATAATGTTCGCACATTTCTATAGACATGATAGAGGTGATAGACAGCAAGACAGATGGAAGGCTATGAAACTGCCTCAGGTTATTTTTGTTTAGAGAGAAATGTTTCCAGTAAACATACATGAAAATTTTGTATATGCCTATGTTAGACCGGTCCAGGAGCGTCGCTAGAACATTTTGAATTGGGGGGGGGGGGGGTGGGACACTCACATTTGTCGACAAAAATGTTGCACCCTAATCCACCCCCATAACAATAAAATAAAATCACAGCCTTTGTAATTGTAGAGATCTTGATCATACGGGCCCATTTTCACAAGAAGAGGGGGAGGGGGCTGACGCCTATCAACATTTTCAGTTACTACATTTTTGCGAGCAAGCGATTTTTTTTTAAAATCTTCGTAGTGAAAATGTACAGAAGTTAGTCATCCAGAAGTTACATAGTTATTATCCTGGCACCTCGGAACTTTGAAAATCCTCGGGAGGGGGGGGGGGGGGGGGGGGGGGGGGGGGGGCTTGCTGCAGCCCATTGCCGAAGGGGGACGCCTTCAGTGCCCGAATATTCATTTTACAGCGTTTTGCGAGCGTGCGAAATGAGCGAGAAGAAAATGGCCAGTTTTTACTTCTTTTTCCTTCCCTTTTCTTTTCCTTAATTTCTATGTGTTTTTGTTTTCCTTTCCTTTCCTTTCCCTTTTCTTTTTTCTTTTCTCGAGCAACGCCTTTGGACCGGTCAGGGGAGCACGGCCCAGGAGAAAATTAGGATACTTTTATTGATTTTTTTTTTTTATTGATGATTGTCAATCCTAAATCGGCATGACTTTAAATGTGTTACAATGGTTGTGGCAGGCCCTCCCACTGTAGAATTCTCGATCTCCACCCCTCTCCGCCGCGCCCACTGGCCGCGCCCCGCCCCTAAGCTTCTGTAGTAGTCGTTCGGGAGGTGTCTATCGCATAGTATATACATTTTTTTTGGGGGGGGGGGGGGTGGTTCTATGTTTGATATTTTTAATCGGGGAGGCATTTTCATCAGGCCGGATTTACTATATACTCAACTTGGAAGCTCCACCCATAGCCTAAGCCAAAACGTTACATATTTGGCCTAAACTTTTAATCATACCGGATCATCATACCAATTATTACCGCTTGCACGAGACTAGCACCAAAGACTTTTAATAGTATCAAGACAGATTACTCTCACCTACTTCCGTAGTACATTTTGGAGGCGTAATTTGCTGTGTTAAAATCAGACTCGGAAAAATACGTTCCCCATAGGTATATAACACGTGAAAAGATGTCTCACTTTTTCTTGATATTTCATATCTTACTCTATCTTTTTCAAGTCTGATTTTTGCACGAGAAAAAGGATGGATAGTTCAAAAAACATTTCTTGAACCTTTTTTGTCAATAAATGCCGCTATGAATCCCTTGGATCATGCCTGCTTTTTGACAGAGTCATCTGCCATAGGGTTAACACGTGAAAACATGGATTTTAAAAATGAATATAGTTCCGCTAGTATTACCTTGAATTTAGTGCAAATGTGGCTTACATGTAATTTGAGACTCTGAAAAGGCTTAATGAAGGCTCAAAAAGTGCAAGGGACCCCGCATAAATCCTCGGGAATATGCATGCTTTTGGCCTTCCATCTCCCATAGGTTAACACGCAAAAACGGGTATTTTTGAATGATTATAATTCCCCCAGAATTAAATCAAAAATTTGAAAAATGTGCCTTGAATAAAAATTAAAGCTCTGAAAATGTATAATTAAGACTCAACTAGTTGAATAGACCCCGCATAAATCCCCGGAAATATGCACGCTTTTTACCCCAAAAAAGTCTCGCCTGCCATAGGTTTACACGCGAAAACAAGGAATTTAGGGTGATTATAATTCCCTTTGTTTTTCTTTGAAAATGTAAAAAATGTGATTTACATGAAATTTAAAGCTCTGATAAGGTATAATTAAGGCTTCATGAGTCCAGTAAACCCCCCATAAATCCCCGGGAATATGCATGCTTTTGGCCTTCCAGCTCCCATATATAGGTTAACACATGAAAACAGGGGTTTTGAAATGATTTTAATTCCCCTATATATAGTATTTATTTGAGATTATGAAAAATGTGATTTACATGAAATTTAAAGCTCAGAAAGGGTATAATTGAGGCTCGATGAGTCCAATATACCCCCATAAATCCCCGGGAATATGCATGCTTTTGGCCTTCCAGCTCCCATAGGTTAACACAGTCATGTTCATGAAAACAGTGGTTTTGAAATGATTTTAATTCCCCTAGTATTTATTTGAAATTATGAAAAATGTGATTGACATGAAATTTAAAGCTCTGAAAGGGTATAATTGAGGCTCGATGAATCCAATAAACCCCGCACAAATCCCCGGGAATATGCATGCTTTTGACCAAAAAAAATATTTTGCCATACTACACGTGAATTCCAATATTTGTTCTCGGTGGCCTAATTTGGGCGTGTACCGATCACGTGAGATCGACGACATCCAATGAGATCGTGCGCTAGCAGACGACCATGTAGCAGACGAACGTCCGCCCGAAGGCAAGCCCAGCCTAGCCGGTTAATAGAAGAAACTCTAACTAAATCTAGTTCACTATTTCTAATGACATTAGAAATAGTTGTATCAGAGGCAAAATTCAATGTGTTAATAATTCATAAATTCGTATAATCAATGTTCTATCACCGCATTGATGTTAGATCATGCAAGCAGCATGGAATACAGCGGCGTATCCAGGATTTCCCAATAGGGGGGGGGGCGCCAGGAATTATTGATCGCCGTCATGGGGGAGGGGTCTTTGGAAAAATTTTGCTTCTGAAGAAGGGCTGAGATGCAAAATAGTGCTATATGTGACCAATTTTGAAGCCTATTTAATGAACAATATTTTCAATTGGTATGATTTTTTTTTTTTTTTTTTTTTTACGACGGCCAATAGGGGGGGGGGGGGGGCGCCTGTTGCGCCCCCTGGATACGCCACTGGAATAGCTGAGCGGAATAGGTGTATGGACCACGATAGGTGTCTAGCACTATCTAGGCTCGGTCTACCCCTCTGCGATCCCGATCGAGGTGGTGGCGTTGCCGGTGGCGTTGCCGATTGAACTTATGTCAGTTTGCCAAAACTTGGCTCATCAAGGTTTTTTGCTTGCTGTTTGTCGTTTGTCTTTGGCAGCGACAGCCCCGAGAGACCGATAATGTAGTGGGAGGGGCTTCTGAACACTGACATTTAGGGCGAATGCATGGATGCAGTAAAAGGGTGGGGGCACAAAATTAATGCAAGGCTGTCAACTTTGGGGAACTGCTTGAAGGGAGATTTGTATTTTTCTCATCGCCTCCAAAAGTCAGTTGGGGGATTTTCGCCAGCACTCCAAAAGTTGCTCAGTGGAGGGGGAGGGGGGGGGGGGGGTGAGATTTTATGGGTTCAGTTTTCCTCCATAATTCTCTGACAAGCAAAAAAAGGTTAGCAGTTATAAAAGCGGGTATAGGCCTACAATTAAAAAAAAGCCCCCCCCCCAAATCCGCCACTGATCCATGCCAGGACTGTCATGTCAGTCTTGCGGGGTAGGCCTTTTTACAAGTTTTCTTGGAGGGTTAATAGAACGACATTGTTAGCCTCGTGGGCTCCCAAACTAAATTTGGTGCTCGATCCGGGTTTTTCAACATTTTAGGCAAGAGCCCGTATGCCAACTTGGGTTTCAAAAAGCCGATTCGCCACCCCCCCCCCCCCCCCCCCCCCCCCCCCCTTGATCCGTCTTTGCTATTCTGTCATGGATGTGAAGAATAGGATTGCATAATGTTGGTGGTAGATCTCATTAAATTGAAAGACTGGGGGGAAAAGCAGTAAGAGATCATTATATATTTCCTCAATTCTATTGGAGTCATTTTTACAGTTCGGTTGTAAATGAGAATTAGAGAGTATGAGAAAAAATGAGAGGGGGGGGGGGGCGAGAGAGAGAAGAGAGCTGGGGTTAAAAATGGGATATTCCTGCAAAGACAAATTAATAGGACAGAATAGCAAGCCCCTATATCCTGTTCTCTTTGCCTGTCGCCTCAAATTTCTACAGCAGATTATTACAAATAACCTACCGTATGTTAGTTATATTGGTGGCGTATCCATTCGGAATGCATTGGGAGGGGGGGGGGGGGGAGGCTCACGTCTGACGAACTAAAAATCATCAGATGCATTTTATTTTGAATTTTAGGACAAGCAAGAAAAAACAAATTATCACAGTTTTCAGATTCTTTGTGTGCATGCGGGGGGTGGGGGTATACACATTTCCTTTCATTCGATGTGTAACTAAGATAATTATGTCAGATTTGGTTTTGGCTGGCACGTAGGGGCACGTGCATTCCTGGTTACGTTACCAATAAAAATAAGATAATCTTGGATACGCCACTCTTATATAAGGAATTGCTCGCACACAATCTCATTTTATTAAAGCCTTTTCTGTCTTGACTTTTAAAAGAAGGCTAAAAAATTTACATTACAGGTCTATAATCCCTATAATTTCCATAAATCATATCAAATGAAATATTCCGATTTAATAGAAAAATAAAGACAGCATTTTATTATTTTTACAATAACTTTTCTCGACATTCCCGTCAGATATCGCAGTGTTTGCTCATATAGAGTTTAATAAATTTCACAGCAAATTAATTAATTTAATAACTTTAACAAAAATACAAACATCTAGTCCTAGCCCCCCCCCCCCCTCCCAACTCTCTCCCTCTACCCCCCCTGGTGCAGTTAGAGTTGATTCCTATCTGTTTTGGGACATAAGTTTGTATTTAAAGGGACAATATCAAGATTATGCCCTTTAGTTACTGCTTTACCAAAAGCGATGTCCAGAAAAAGAAGAAAAAAATAAAGAAAATAAAAAATATAAACATCTTGATTAAGACTATAACCTTTCCCTCTGGGCTGATATGATGGACATGCACCACAATATATACGCGTGCTTTATTTCGGGACTGAGCACTCTTCGTATTTAAACTCTTTGCTAGCAGCGTACCGGCTTGACGACGATATCGCGAATTGACTGTATTTTTCTGACGCCTATCAAGATTCAGTATCAAGCAAACTTACTCTGTAAGTCCCGGTAATATTTACTTTTGTGATTAAGACTGTTATAATTTGTATATATCGAAAAAATGCACGGAATTGTTGTTTGCGCATGAGTTTTGATGAAATAAAGATGAGCAGGCCATCGATGATCTTCGTCACTGTTCGTGTAGACCGCCGTGTAGTCTACGATGAAGTGAAATGTCAACGTGTCACATTTCACTGTGATTGCACGGAGTCGCACTACTACCGCACACACTGGAATACCGCTGCACATTCAGCGGAGCTCTGAAAGGCCCACCGTGGGATGCTAGCCCACTGGCAGTTGGCCAACGAGGCTACATTCGCCTGCGGCAGATCCGCTTCGCGCAAGTATGATGATCATGATGATGGGGTTACTGCGGCAGCCCGAACGCTATGCGTTCGAGCTGCGCACAGCAGTCCTTTAAAAAAAATAAAGGTTGGGTGCCTCTTAAATCCAAGATCGTATGTCAAAATTATACCTTGAAACATGACATAACTTCATTTTAAGGCTACCTTACGTACTTACACAATACTTTACGAATAACTGGCAATTGGCATCTAAACTAAAGCTACGCACTTTGTTTCCATCCCCTAATTTCCCTAAAAAAAATTTAAAAAGTAATTTTATTCAGGCATGTCTGGTGTTTATGCGAATTTCTTTACGTATCTTGGTTCTGCATATTCTGAAGATAGATCGCCATGATCATGATGATCGCTGAGAAAATTACTACGGACGAATGTCGATAATAAGTGACATTCACTTTCTATTTCAAGTCAGCCGATGTGGATGTGCGTGTCAGATTTTGTTGAACAAATTGTAAGACAATTGCAAGGGTCATAAAGCTACACACACATAATAGATGAATGCAAATATTGATTTTGAAGCTGACTGCTGTAAATTTCACCCCGATTTCCAATTAATATTTTTAAAAAGGGAAATCAGCGTTCCTGGATAGCTCGACCAACGGACAGCCTGACCCTGGGCCTGGTAGTGGTACTGGATAACCGACCACCTAGGCTTTAGACTGTCAATCTAGAGTGTACTCATTCTTTTTGGCAAATGTAAATTATATTTTTTAGTTGCTATCTGCTTAGTCACAGCAGAAATGGGTGTATTGAATGCATTGCATTGTGCGTATTTGCAGGATGCATAGCTTTAGGACCCCTGGCCATACATTGTACCTGAATGTGGGAAGGGCACAAAGGGCCCTGCCTGTGGGTGGAAAGCTGGCCTGCTATTCAGAGTGCTAGCTTGCCTTGCTATCAAACCACAACATGTAGATCGGCAGCTTGTAAAATGAAAGTATTAACTAGACTACATTGTAGTCCTTTCCCGACACATATTCGTTTTTGTTATGACATGCTATGGAAAATGTATAATCACATGATACAATAAGCTACGATCGATGAACAGGCTTTCGTCCTATATCATCGTGGGATTAAAGTAAAGTAAAGTACATTGTAGATAAACAACAGAAAACAGTGACTAGGTGTTCTTACATGTATGTAGTCTACAAGAGAATTCTACTCACACATTCTAACTCACTCACACTTATATGAGAGGTTATTGTAGATGCATATAACTTTAAAGGGAGCCACCGCTCGATATCCATGTATACTCAATTTCATTTGCTTGCCCCTATGGCAAGGCCGTGCATAACAATCTTGGAGCAGCGAAGAAAATTGCTGTTGAGGGTGGGGTAGTTTGTCAGAACTTTGCGTTCAGTTCGTCTTTCTTCGGTCGAATGCGTATCACTGCAATTGCATGCTCATTTACCGAAGATGTACAGAGATTCCTGAATATTACCTGAGCCAGGCCAAGCTCCAAAACACCACGATAGGCAACTTTTCTGTCCCTTCAAGATGTTAATTGTTAAAAAATTAGACTGCCAAATGAATGTTAAAGGGATACTCAACCGCAGATTGTGGACAATTTTATGCCGTGAGAGGGCACCGTGATCGTTACCTGATGCCATTGCCCCGCGGGTCGCAAACTTCGAACAGACTGGTCGCCGTGCAGCATGCACGCTCCGCCTGAGATCACGCTCTCGTGCAAGATTCGGTCGGCTTCGTGCAGTCCGAAATCTAATCCCAGTCCGACGTACGCGTTCGACGCACAAACTCTGTGTACGAGTGAATGGGGCTTACGCAATTCTGACTTTCCCCACGGCCGCCTGGTGGCGTATCCCTTTAAAAGATTTATTTGGACCAGGCATTGCGCATCTACTAACCAGAAAGAAACTTGGCTAAGTTTAAGTTGACCTCTAACAGTTGACCCTTTTAGGGACAGGAATTATTTAAGGGCTAAATTGATAACATTTTCCTCTTCACATCGGCAACAAAAAATATTTTTCTATTTATGCTTATGGTTCTATTAAATGTAATGTCTTTGAAAACAACATGCATCATGGGTTTAATGGTTAGGAACTTTATCAAAACTTTGTTGAAAAAATTGTCAATTTTGACAATTTTGACAAAAAACAGCAATTTTTAACCTCTCAATGTGTGCTATTAAGAATATTAAAGCTTATACGTCTTTTTAAAATACCTGGCATCAAGCACAATATGGTCATGAAACAAAAATGGACACAGCGTGTGCAGAGATTTTTGCTCTTTCTACTCAATGCATCTGGTACCTGTATATGTTTTAGGGCTCTGAATCAAAAGTTATTGAGCCAAACCACAAAATGTGGTCAGTTGTCTTGAGAGGATTAACACCAGGGGAGCATTTCATCAAGTGTTTTGTCAGTGATTTTTACCAACAATTGTTATAAGCTACTGAAATCTTTGCATCTTATTGGCTGATAGCAAATTTGTCGATAAATATCACTGACAAGACACTTGATGAAATGCTCCCAATTCATAATGGCAGACTCATTCATTCTCAAGAAACTTGATACATGTAGATTTGCAGAAATAATAACAAAATTATCTGTTTAGTCTGGTTCGTGTCTGGCTTGGCTCAAAACCTTTTAGGCTGGTGAATTTTAGACCAGTTCGGGTTCCGAGCTACAGCACTGGAAAAAACTGCTACATACTCTCCTGTAAGTCTGTTTTAGATCTAGTGAGTTTTTAATCACCAGATGTATTTATACTATTGTATTTAACCTTAAAGTAGCGTCAAATGACCAGTCCAATAATATCGATAGATCTATCTACGGTCGCTTGGTCTACAAGTCATAAGAAAAGGAGCTTTGTGCATGAAATGTTCCCATATCCTCAAAAATTGTTATCATTTGAGAATAAAAGTAATTGGAATGAATGTTTTATCCATCATAGAAGTATCGCCATTTTCCCTGTAAAGCTAAATGTTATAAAAATAGCTCAATGCCATATTTAATTATCTGTTGAATTCTGTCTGATCAGTGTGGAATAGTTAGAAATTTTATTGTCTGCTTCAAATATTTTAAAATATTTTCGTAATTTATTTATTATAATTTTGTCACTTGTCTCTTAAATGTTTATGTTGAATAAGGTTTTCAGGTGATTCATGACATAAACATGTATGTATAACAACAACTCAGACGGTGTTTTTGGTTTTAACTGATGTATTCTTAATTTCTTGTGTGAAGATTATTGAAGGAGATCTTTGGTTTTTAGTTTGTTTTTGTCGTTTTACATAATGATGTAAGGGTGAGTCCAGGGATGGGCGGGCATTCAATTCTTTTTTTTCTTCTATTTGTCATATGAGTACATGTAGGATAAGTGGTTTCCACACAGGAAGGCAGTTTATATCGTGTATTGTTGCATGTTTACTGTACAATGTATGTCTTTAATTTGGTGTAAGTTGTGAGGATAGGTGTGTAAGATTGGAGACTGAGTGTAAGAGAGTTTGTGTGAGTAATCATGGGACTGCTTGCTCATCCTTGCACTTTACTCATGCTTCACCATGCTATAGTTTTATTATCAATGTATAAACATACACTGGTATATAATTTGATCTCCTTGAATACCTTTTACCTATGATTTTCACACACGAACTTTGAGTAGTTGTTATACTAGACTTTATGTAAACAGTATTTTTGTTTTTAAAGTAGAACGTTAATGATTTTAAATATTGGCTTAATACTTATTATTGCATAGATGGCATAAATTAAACAAGGTTATCCAAATTCAACGCTTGGAAACATTTGAAGTAATGATTATTATCAATTATAAAACGGTAAAATACAGCCCCCGATATAGCAGCTGAAGAGCTCCTCGAACGCTGCTGAGATATGTGACGACACACCCTGTACCAGTCCTGTCTAAGCAGACGATGTCCCATAACATCTTACACATTTTTCAGAGCCTATTTTGTCATCTCCTCTTCACTTATTTCTCTTCCTTCACTAGCGTCAGTCTTAATGTTAGTCTGTTGCCTCACTCTTAACTTCGTGTATGGTATTATTTTGATGAAAAATGCAGCGTTAAAAAAATAAAGGAATTAGTCACTTGTAAACAAAATAAGACGCCATTGTATTTTCAGCTGTTTGCACCGGGGCATGTTCGGCGTTTCAAGAGGGAACGAATACCATCCTGCTATTATTCGGAGGGCTTTTCAATTTGAAAGTGGGGTTTATTTAATTGATCATTGACCCTTCTCCTATGTATTTACAATCAAACGGTTTTAGCTATCAGAATCAGTTTCACTTTCCCTTTATAATGGTGTGAAATAAGGTCATGTTTAAATACACCAAACTCTTTATAATTTGATAAATAATTGCATTGCAATTACGTTCATTCATTATAGGACGTCGTCTGCTTAAGCAGGATCGATCCCGAGTGTGACGACATCAAAACATCGCTATATTTCTGGCGAATCCTCGGATATTCCAGATGCTGAGAAGAGCTTTTATTTGTGTTGTTTTTATAATCACCAGATACGCAGTTGACATAAAACTTATACGATTGCCATCTGTAAGCTTCCCAGTTTCTAGTGATACATTAATTGCCATATTTGTGATTTTCTTTGAATATCTACTTTAAGTAGTTTTACACCATGTCATTGCAAAACTTGTGAATTGTACAAAATTCAGCCTTTTGGCTGTGAAGTGTAATATTAATAAAACCTTTTCAATTCAATTCAATTCAATTCAATTGACACACATCAGAATCCAGAATGAAAAACTCTACTGTGCTTGTCACTGGGGGAGCAGGCTACATTGGCAGTCATGTGGTCATCGATCTCCTCAACCAAGGCTATACCACTGTCGTCGTTGATAATTTCGCAAACAGTATAAAAGGTAAGAGCACTGCAGTTGATGCTATAGAGTATTGACTCAAACATGGGAATCAAAAGCATGGACCTTTTTTTTCTCTCTTCCAAGATTTCTTCCTTACATTGTTATAGATTTCAGTGGTGGATACAGTGTACATGTACATGTTGGACTTAGACGAGCAAGGGCCATATTCTGAAAACTATTAAGGAAAAAAATGTTAAGTTTCATTACAAACTGAAATTGCAACTAGAATAAACACTTCTTATTGGTGTATGTTTTATTTTTTGACGCAAAAATCGCAGCAGCTTTGTGGCGTCAACAATCATGCTGTAATCACAATAAATTTCTATGGATTTGAGGTAGAATCCTCCCGCTCGCTATTCATAAGGACCGCTATTCATTTAACACACGTTATGAATACATGTAGTTAAGAATTGTGGTCCTTATGAATAGCGAGTTAATTTGTCTATGGTTTGCTCGCTATTTAGAAGAACCGCTATTCATAAAAAAACGCTATTCATTTAGTCATGCATTATGGATAGCGGTCCTTATGAATAGCGGTCCTTATGACTAGCGAGGTTACCCCACCACAGGTACATTTCCTAGAAAGCTCAGAAATTAATTTTCACCTTTGCCAGAACTCGACCTTTTTTATTTATATGATACATGTCCAGATTGGTGCACCTGTAAAAAAAATACCGAAGAAATCAAATTAGCAATAACTCAAAGAGCTAAAAAGCTTTACCAAATTATGGAAAATTTCTAATAAATGAAAGAAAAAAAAGCTAGTTGAAGTATTATTGTAATACGAAAACAGTCAGCACAGTCACATTGATATGTGTATTTTCATCAAAATAGTTGCTTACAGTTGTGTGTAATTAAAAAGGTCTGAAAAAGGAGATAATGTACATGTATATTCCCTGTGAATTTCACTAATTTCATTGACTTTAAATTGTTTGTTTGATCTGTTTCACCAATGCCATGCAGCTTCTATTTTTCCCTACAAGTGGGATGAAATATGCATATTTTGCTTGCAGTCTCTTATACATGCATGACAAATTTCATAGTTATGTCTTACCATGGGCGTGAAAATGAAAGAATTTCTTTTCAACTGAGGAGGAGGGGAGATGACAATTCATGGAGAACAAAGCCATCCGCCCCCCCCCCCCAATGAAAAGAAGGAATGCACGGATCTACGCTCATGTGTATTACATGTGTACAAGATTAATTACAAACCAATTCGGCAGAGACTAATTTGCCCTTGAATGCATGTAATGCATGGTTTCCTTTGTGTGGTAGGGCGATTTTCAATCCATTCAAGAATTTCAAGTCAGTAAGCAGATCCTGTGTTGTGTCGCATTATGATGTACAAATACATACAATGTACACGCCTGATTTATTCAAACTGGTACCCTCACATTGTGGTTACTTACAATTACATACACTATGATTTTTATGGGTAGGGCTGATTGGGCGTAAGCTGTATGATTCTCTGTAATTTGGTGAGGGTCACGTGTGATAAGGTCGCCCCCTTTTGCGTTACATGGTGATTCTACATTTACCTTCCGTAGCGCAAGATTCTAACTTTGAAAAACTACATGTACATGTACAGTACATGTACATGTAGCTCTTATTAACCCTTTCAGGACAGGAATTATTTAAGGATTAAATTGATCACATTTTGTTCTTCAATTTGGCAACAATATATTTCTTTTAATGCGACATGGTTCTAATAAGGTGTAATGTCTTTGGAAACAATATACATGATTAGAAATTTTGTCAAAAAGTTGAAAAAATTGCCGATTTGGATAAAAAAAAAAATTTTGAACCTCTCAATGTGTTGCCAATTTAAGAATGTTAAAGTTTACTCTCATATTTAAAATTCCTGGTATCAAATGCAACATGGTAATGCAACAAAAATGGACATAATGTGTGCAGCAATTTTTGCTCTTTCTAACCATACATCTAGTATATATTTTAGAGCTCTCAATCAAAAGTTATTGAGCCAAACCACAAAATGTGGTCAATTGTCTTGAAAGGGTTAAAGTATACACCCTATGATATCATAGTATCTTTATTACAGAAGCTTGGTCTAATTTTTTTTTCCAGGGCTGTATTTTATTTTTTTTATTTATCCTCGTATATAATTCAATATTTTTATCTTCAGATTATCATTTGCCCATTCCTGTTTTTCATTCTTCCACTTTATATACCTGTCCAGTAATGGCTTTTCTTCATATTTTTTTCTGCTTAAATACAGTAATAAATCTTCTTCTCATGATTTGTCTTCTTCCTTCCCGCTTCGTCCCTGTCCTTTCCTTGCAAGTACATGTAGTTGTCCTTGTGGAAGGTGATGTGAGTCTCATGACTAGCACAGTCCTTAACCAAATGCTTTCTTGTCTAAAAATGACTTGCTTATATTATAAATAAATAAGATTTAGTGAACAATCTTTAATGCTAATAAGCCAGTTCGGGGTTAGCGCATGGTACAAATGACCCCAAATATCCACAGATATTTTAGACATGGAGGGTCCCTTTATGTACACTTCAGAAAAATAACTCTGGGAGTGATAGAGGTGCCTCATGAATAGCTTTTGTTTCCCCCTTTAAAAAGAATACTTCCACCTGGATATCATGGAATGCACCATTAGTGCATAATTGAATAATGATTACATGACATTCATGAGCACATATCGAATATTAGTGTCAGTGGGTTTTAGAATTTGGTACAGATGACCTTTATCTGCTCATGCTCAGATTGCATAGATCTCCGAAATGGCTTATTCTTGCCTTCATCGATATTTGTACACAATTTGTAGTAGAATTCAACAAAAGTAGAATTGCTGTAATTTTTTTTTGGATAACACCCCCTGTACTAACAATGAGATTTTTGGAGTGTAACGGTAGGGTCCACATATATAGGTTAACAAGTTATTTAATTGGGGAAATTTATAAATTCAATTTCCTAAATGAAAATTACCCCATTAAGTCATTATTATTATTGTTGTTTATTTGACCATAAAACGAAAACAAGATATACGGAGTAAAAGATAAAAGATATAGAACGAGATGAGACAGAACGAGATGAGACAGAATGGCATGTGGGTCAGGTTGCACACACAAAAAAAAATTTTTCTCTGTTGCCCATAGGCATGTGAACCCGCACATGCCATTCCCAGAAATATAATAGATATTGCACAATAAGATAAATGAAAAGAATTGATCATCAAAAAATATATGGTAAATTATTAAACTTTGTCAAATGTAAATTTTGTCGGATCTGTATAAATGCGTTTAGGCAATAGTTTGTTTTGATCGATTCCTTCCTAAGTCTGTATTTGCTGTACATGTATGTACTTTGATGAAACTACATGTAACATGTGAAGAAAAAAATGAAGGAGCTTGTAGTGAAGGGTTGGCTTACCTAACCATTAAAGCTAGCTTCATGGCTTAACTGACAATCAGAAGTAATTTCAAAGAGATACCCGAGTTAAGATCCTTAATATATTTGTTTTTTAGGTGTGGTCGCTTCAAAGAATAGTGTGCAGTAAGCTGCAAATATGAGATCAATACCTTTTTCCAACCGTTTACAGACACAATTCAATACTTCATTCCCTGAACAGCGTAAATCTATTCCTTGACATTTAATTTTAATTTCCTAACTGATATTTTCTGGATGCATGCTTTAGACCTTAACCTTTTCCAGTCATTGGATCATTTTCTTCAAAACATTCTGTTAGATATCATACACTTATTTCTGTTGAGGGGAAAACTAGTTATGAACTGATCATTGTATAACAAGAAGCACAATGTATATGTAGTGTACGGTATGAATGTGCTATTGAAAATATTGCCAAAAATCTAGCCCTTTAATGGGTAAGGAATCTTTACATACACTGTACATGTATAAGTTATTTTGGTGCGGGAAATTTTGCGTATTCTCTGCGTTGCCAAAATATACATGTACATACATGTAGGCTAGCACATCACAGATGCTTGCCACATGGTATGGACATGTAATCCGAGGACATTATAATTCCATGTTTGCTTGACATTTTGGAGGTACACATGTAAATAAGCACCATCTGCTAGTTTTTCTGTCCCCTGAGTCCACCCCCCCCCCCCAATCCCCTGCTTCACCTCTCTCATTCTCCCTCCTCTCTCTCTCTCTCTCTCCCTCCCTCTCTCTCTCTCTCCCTCCCTCCCTCCCTCCCTCTCCCTCCCTCCCTCCCTCTCTCTCCCTCCCTCCCTCCCTCTCTCTCCCTCCCTCTCTCTCCCTCCCTCCCTCCCTCTCTCTCCCTCCCTCCCTCTCCCTCCCTCCCTCCCTCCCTCCTCTCCCTCCTCCCTCCCTCTCTCTCCCTCCCTCCCTCTCTCTCTCTCTCTCCCTCCCTCCCTCTCTCTCCCTCCCTCCTCTATCTCTCTCTCTCCCCTATCTTTCTCTATTTCCCTTTCCCTCTATCTCCTTTCCCTTTCCCTCTATCTCTTTTCCCTCTCCTCTTCTCTCTGCTCTTATTTTTATCTCTTCTGTAAATTTCTGTATATTTTATTTATTTTTTTTGGCTCACACTCTTTAACATGGTGGGGTAGTGTACTCGAGTGCTAATTATATAGAGGCAACAAAATCTGCAGACGTAGCTGTTGGTACACGCTTTTAATAAGCTTTCGGGCACTGAGCCCTTCTTCAGATCTACATGAGTAGGACAGAAACAGCAATAAGGATAACGTGCCCGAAAGCTTATTAAAAGCATGGTACCAACAGCTACGTCTGCAGGTGTACTTATTTTGTTGCCTCTATACATGTATATATATATATTTTTTTCTTTTATTGGGGGGGGGGGGGGGGGGTTGTTATAGGAATAGGATCAGTTACATGTGGCAAGGCTAAGGTGATACCTTTCTGTTATTCTGTATCTTTATTTTTTGTTTTATTAGCTCAATAAACTCATTTGAGCTCTTTGTTACGCTCTCTATATTTATTTGAATGCATTCAAGATGCGTATGATTATTTGTGTTCTAAATTATTTGTTAATTGTTTAACTGTGTTTTTTGTGTGTGTTTTTTAAATGAATGCATTCAAGATGTATATGATTATTTGTGTTCTAAATTATTTGTTAATTGTTTAACTGTGTTTTTGTGTGTGTTTTTTAAATTTTTAAATGATATTCATATGTTTCTTATGGGATCAGGTACATGTAGCACACCTGGGCCCTGTAACATAAAAATTGACTTGATTGATTGTAAGTGTAAGATGTTACAGGGTCCTAATGTGATATTTTTCTGTTATTCTGTTATTTTTAATTTCTCTGTATGAGTTCTTTATGAGCTCATTTCATCTTTCAATATCTGTATATTAAATATGAATACATTAAAATATATTAAAGAGGAAGACATTTATTTGTTTTTGTTTACTTGTAGTTTTTGTTAATTTTAAAAGATGTTTGTTTGTTTGTTTGTTTAAAGGATCAGGAACCAAACCAGAGGTGATTCTAAGGATAGAGACCATTACAGGAAAAGAAGTTACATTCTATGAAGTAGATATACGAGACAAGCTGGGTCTCCAACATGTCTTCAAACAGGTAATATCAGACCCTATTAAATACTGTTCAGACGTGCCAAGTCTCCCTGATTATGCAGGAGTCTCCTGAATTTGTGTAAACTCCAACAAGCAAATTTTCAACATCTGATATTACATGTAAGAAACGCCCTTTCCATTGATTTGTGTGCATTTAGTTGATACATATAACTGCTTGATATGCATAAAAAATGTTGGCAGCTCTGCTGTTATGGAAAGGTCCCATGTACAGGGCTGGTTACATTTATCAGATAACGATAACTAGACCTTTTTATTGTTGCCAAATCTCCCAAGCTTTGTTCAGGTGGAAAATGCATTGGAATTCTTTGAGGTAGGTCCGATATACATGTATGGTAATGAGCCTCCCTCACCTGTTTTATCGTCGCGGTGGAATCGCTCAGCCACCGTTTTATTTTTCTGGACAGAGCTCACCGATATTTTCAGAGAGCCAATGGTTTTTGTTCCTCGAGGTGACATAAGTTAAAAAGAATTGGACAGTGGGCAGTGTCTGTCTTTCTTAATTGACAGAACCCTGCTGATTTTATTGCTCAGGTTTCACCTCTTTTAACATCGTTGCAGGTACATTTTATATGCCTTAACATTATCGTTATCAAACAAATGTGACCAGGGGAGCGTTTCATCAAGCGTTTTGTCAGTGATTTCTACTGACAAATTTGCTCTCAGCCAATCAGATGCAACGATTTCAGTAGCTTATAACAGTTGTCGGTAAAAATCACTGACAAAACGCTTGATGAAACGCTCCCCAGCCCTTAAAGCTCAAAATGGGTTCTGGTCATGAGGGAGGCAGGGCAAATTGCACCCTCTCCCCCCCCCTCCCCCCCCCTCCCCCCCCCCCCTCCCCCCTCCCCATTAGGTCCCTATCAACTATATGCTAGTGAAAAGTGGGCTACATCGTACGTGTATTTTAAGCATCTCATTTATTTCACCTTCAAAAAATCATGTTCAATTGGAAAGATGCTTTTCTTTTCTTTTTTTTTACCCAGTTCTAAAAAACATGCAACCCTCCCCCTCAGCAAAACAGGATTTAAATTGTTGATAAAGGTCCAAGATTTAGGAAGAAAGTAAATTTCCTTTTTAATAACAAATCAAGGTCATACAGGAAATGTTCCCTTTTTGAGATAGCATCAACAACATAATACACAAACATCTGTTGAAGCCAAGATTTTGTTAAAGATTTTTTTTTTTAATGGATTTGGGGAAATTTTTTTAGAAACAAATTGAAATCAAGGTGTTCAAAACATGACTGCATGCTGTGATAACTAGGAAGGTATTTTATATTGCTATCATTATTTTTATTTATTTATTCATATATTCATTTATTTATTCATTTATTTATTTATGTGAAATGGGATACACTGCATTTGTGTTATTAGTGATAGTATTGTCAGTTCATACTTTTACATGTCATTGATTAAAAAAAAATTTTTGATTTGATAGAATGAGTAACTACATGTATTACATGTACCATCTTTCTTTCTTTCTTTCTCTCTCTTTGTCTTTGTCTCTCTCATTCTGATTGTAGCATACATTCACACATGTGATACACACTGCTGGATTGAAGGCAGTAGGGGAATCCATCACAATGCCTGTCGAGTACTACAACTGCAATGTGGGAGGAACAATTAGCCTTTTAGAAGTAAGTAAACAATCTCTACCCCCCCCCCCCCCCTCTCTCTCTCTCTCTCTCTCTCTCTCTCTTTCTTTCTCTGTCTTTTAACCTTGTCATTTGTACTTCTTTTCTTTTTTTTCTTTTTTTTCTTGGGGGGGGGGTACTTTTTCTCTCCGTATACACATGTATGTCTACATTTTTTCTCTCAGTAAATGTCTATACCTAGTTTGCAAGCACAAACACTGGTCAGTAGTAAAAGAGAGTCTGAGCTGTATTTAGACTACCATAGACCGTGTACAGGTACATGTAATATAGCTGCTCCTGACACAGGCTATATTGACATGACCAGACGGTAACTGGTTTAGGCTTTCTCAAGACACAATGATTTTTCTGATACTCTGTCAATTAGGGTCTGTGCTTGCAGACTAGTCTACACTCTTCTGTTCTTTACCACCATTTCAATTCTACGGCAGTATTATTTTTCTGCCTGTCTCCATCTCTCTGTCTTTCTCTCTTCCTGACACACTCTGTCTCTCTGTCATTTTCTGTCTCTGTGTTTGTCTTTCTGGCTGTATGTATTGATTGCAAGGTGTGCTAGTCACAGTAACAGCTGGATACATGTTTGTGCAATAGCCTGCGTTCAAGACGTATTCTCCCAGAGAAAAAAAATGGATAGGGTTAAAGTTGGATGCCATTGACGTGGGCCACAACGATCACAGTACTTTTCCTTCCTCTATAGTCTGGGAGCCTGTCCCGAAATAGTCACCCCATTTTACCCATAAGATTTGACCCTGTAAAGTTACTTACACCATCTATTAAGTCATTGGCAAAAAGGTTGTGAGCCTGACTGTAGCCGCCGGTCAAACCCGGCGGCTTCGTTCTAGCTCACAAGCTTTCTGTGACTGACATGGATGGTCCAAGTAACTTTAAGGGGTCAAATCTCATTTGTAAATTGGGTTGACTATTTCAGGACAAGCTCCTGGCATATAAGCTAATCAAAGCTTTTAAGTAATTGTCTGGCTTTCTTTGACAGAGGGTAACATACTTAGCCAAAGATTCAACTGAATAGTTAGTTCCTAAGTATTTAATTGCTAAATAGTTTCATCTAAGCCCAAAACTGAGTAAAATACTAATACTTCTGACTTAAAGATAAAGTAGAGTTCTGGTCCAGCAGTTATATTGTGAAATAAACTGTCACAAAGCAATTGAGAAAGGTTGACCATGTTCACATAAGAATTGTTTTATACATGTACTGTGTTGCTTTGGAATCATCAAATTACCGGTATATCTAATCAAATTAGATGCTGAAAACACTTGTACTGCACACAGAAATGGGTATATGGGATGACACACACACAAGTGGCATGAATGTTCGGCCCGAACATTTCAGTTATTTCTAGATATGTTTCGAATATAAGAGCATTAAAAAAGCAGTCCTTTTCAGGGGATGTTTCTACTATGATGTTCTTCCAAACTGACATAAAAGGAATGAGAAAGCTTACAAATTATTTGTCATCTTTCTCAGATCTCAAGATAACCTTTAAAGAGCTCATATTGAGAAAAGAAGTGGTATGCGTTTTTATTTGGTAATATTCAAATCTGTGTATCAAAGAAAACAATCCTTTTTAAATTTTTTTAAAATAGCTCAACTAGAAAGTACAATTTAAAAAGAATAAAAATCACCTTTTTGAGGGTTTGAAATTGTCTCGCAGTCCAATTTCGGCAAATTCCTAGCTTGTTTACTTTTCTATGCAAATTAGCACTGACGTCATTGGGTAGAGTCGTATGACCTCCGCGGTATACTGCTGCACAACATAGCATGGACTGGCAACCGAGAGTGAAGAGAAACTTTGCTCGACATGATTTTTACACTTCAAAATTATGTTTCTAAAGCTTATATTGAGAAAAGAAGTGGTATGCGTTTTTATTTGGTAATATTCAAATCTGTGTATCAAAGAAAACAATCCTTTTAAAATTTTTTAAAATAGCTCAACTAGAAAGTACAATTTTTTAAAAATAAAAATCACCTTTTGAGGGTTTGAAATTGTCTCGCAGTCCAATTTCGGCAAAATCCTAGCTTGTTTACTTTTCTATGCAAATTAGCACTGACGTCATTGGGTAGAGTCGTATGACCTCCGCGGTATACTGCTGCACAACATAGCATGGACTGGCAACCGAGAGTGAAGAGAAACTTTGCTCGACATGATTTTTATACTTCAAAATTATGTTTCTAAATCCATCAGTTTTGTTAAATATTATATGAAAACTAGTTTACATTTTATTCCAACAAGCAACCATTTTTCAGACAGCTCGCACAAGTTTACATGCACGAAAACTTTAAAAAGTCGGACCCGTACACATCATGGTAGGCTACATGTACAGCGACGCGGTGAAACCCTGTAGGGCTCCGCTTGAGAACTGGGCTAGATCTGATACACTGCCGTGGAAGAAAAGAACAGAGCTACTCTACGAGAATCGCTCTTTTCTTCCTAATATTGGTCACAGCAGTGAAATATCTGGTGAAACACCTAATAAAGGTTAGTTTTAACTTGTCACTTGACATTTTTTGGAAAAAAACGATACTATGACTTCGAACTGAGTCCACAAAATCAGCGCAAGAACGACCATGTCGGCATTGATTCAACAATACAATTTCACAATACGGCGAAAGTTGCTCACATTAGTTCTCAGTCTGACTTCCGACAGTGGTCTCCTGCGGCTTAATTGTTGGTGTTTTTGAATATTTGATGCTCTGTATTGTGGGCAAGACATCCTTCAACCTAGCCTTGTATTTCGGGCCAGCTACATCTCCATAGTCAATCTTGCAGTGACGTTCGAAGGCTGATTTTTCGAAATGGTCGATACAAATTCGTGCATGCTTGCTGTGTGTTGCTGCTGTGAAATCTTTTCGCCGAATTTTCACAAACTTCACCCACAAATTCTATTGAGCTTTGGAAAGGTGAAGAAACTGATGTTGGGGTTCTTTAAAGTATTGTAACACCCCCCCCCCCCCCCACACACACACACACACACAATGCAATTTTGTGGCAATTTGCCACAAAACGTAAGGATTCCCCCAAAAGAAAGCGACTCTCGTTGATGTTGTTTTTTTTACACACGATTTCAATAGCGTGCGTTATGCACCGATGAATTGACCTGGATGAATTGATCAACTCTACCCAGTGACGTCATAGCAGGTCAACCCCGCTTCGATGTTTATCGGTCTGTTTGAGAAATCTGGCTCAATAAGGGCAATAATCAAGGGTACATTTTATGCCCAAAAATCTATTTTATTTGCTAAAATTGATGAAACCTTTATGTTTATTATTTATTTACAAACCATATTCTTGCAATTGGGGGTCAGAAAAAATCAACATATGAGCTCATTACATGTATGTATTGAATTAAAAACCAACCCAGCACTGTAATAAGTTGAAGATTAAAAATCGATACAACATATCTATACAATGTACATGTTCATGTAGCTTGTACTCTTTTTAAGCTGTTAATCCCCAATCCTACATGTATATCTTTGTTTCAGGTGATGAAAGAGTTTGGCTGTTACAACATTATATTTTCAAGCTCGGCGACAGTCTATGGCTCACCCGACTATCTGCCCATAGACGAGAAACATCACGTAGGACGTGGTATCACTAACCCATATGGCAAGACAAAGTACTTCATTGAAGAGATACTGAGAGACCTGGCTACGGCTGACAGTGTGAGTAATAATTTTTGTTATCTATTTCTATTATTAAACACAAGACAGTCCCTGAAAGTACATGTACAGTATATTCCAGTGTGTTCTCATACATATATTTTCACAAAATGACAGGGACTCGGACATTTTTACAAGTCAATGTTTTCGCAATATTAACAGGCTACTTGCAATACATGTTCGCTCGTGCATTACCGGGGCATTTTCTTGTGTGTTTGTACATGTACATGTACATGCATGTGATAGACAACAACATTATAATGTTTATATACATGATGTATATGTATATAAACGGATGGTAAGATGTTCAAGTATTCGAGGAACTGCTTCTAATCTGGTCCTCATTTACTTCACCTGGGTCTCATTGAATTTGTTGTAATATGTAGTTTGAGTCATCAGACAGGCAAAGTAATAGTAAGTTAGTTCATCACTCCCTGGATCTTTGCATCACCTTCAGTGAACTTTGTTTTTATGCCTCCGCTCACCGAAGGTGGTGCCAGAGGCATTATGCTTTCGGGTTGTCCATCTGTCTGTCCGTCCTGCTTTTTCGTTCTCGTGATAACTCAAGAACCACATGAGGTATGAACTTCAAACTTGGTGCTAGTATGTATTGCCATAGGAATATGATCTGATTAGTTTTTGGGTGTGTAGGTCAAAGGTCACAGAGGTCAATTTCTGAAATTGCAGGTTTTAGCCTTGTTTTCACGATAACTCGAGAACCACTTGAGGTATGAACTTTAACCTTGGTGCTAGTATGTATCACCATAGGAAGACGATTTTGGGATATGTAGGTCAAAGGTCATAGAGGTCAATTCTGAAATTGCAGGTTTTAGCCTTGTTAACGTGATATCTCAACTATTTTGTATTCATGACTAGGAGGAGATAAAGTGATCATACTTTTGGATTATAAGGTGTAAGGTCAACGGTCAAAGAGGTCGATTAACAAGTCATGTAATTAGAGGCTTTTTATTCTGGTTATCACAATATTTCAAGAACAGTTTGAGCCATCAACTGAATTTTAATAGGCGGAGGCATAAAGGAGTTGCAGTCGCATTCATCTTGTTTTGTTTACCCCTCAGAAATGGAATGTGGTCCTTTTGCGCTACTTCAATCCTGTTGGGGCACATAAATCCGGACGCATCGGAGAGAATCCTCAGGGAGTACCCAACAATCTGATGCCTTTTGTCTCTCAGGTGGCCATAGGAAGGAGAGAATGTGTCAAAGTCTTTGGTACGGACTACGATACACCTGATGGCACAGGTAAAGTACAGTCAAACCTGCTTTAGCGACCACCTGTATAGAAAGACCACCAGTCCACAAATACCACACTCTTTGTTTCCCTTGAGCAGGATGTTCCATTGAAACATGCATTAAAGGACTTGCCCATAAAGACCACCTATCTGTGGACGCCACTGTCCTTGTTTTCCTTGAGTGGTCTTTATGAACAGGTTTGACTACCGGTACTTGTATTCGGTATGGTGTTATAACATATGCTGCAGTGGTCAGGGTCGATTTCTAAACTAAATCAAATTTCTAATCTCAACCCTGGACCAAACTTTCTCTCTGGGGAAATGCAATGTACTGCAGAACTTACTGCAGTAATACTGCAAAAGTACCACAAGTATTGCAATGTAGTGCAGTACTTACTGACAAAATGCTTGATGAAACGCTCCCCAGACCATAAAATTTGTCAGTAAAAATCACTGACAAGACACTTGATGAAACACCCCCTGATGTTGCCCTAGCATGTGTTGGATTACCATTTGGTATACATGTATGTTACTGTGTCTGTCATTTTTATCTTATAAAAATATTCAAAGATTAAGTAAGGCTGAAAAGGTTATGATTTTGCTTTAGCTACGAATTATACCAACATAACCATGTAATGTGATGAACTTGATCAATCGAGAGGTTCTAAGTTAACCCAAAAGGAAATTTACAGGGTTATTTGTGAGCTTCTAAATGTCCACAGTGCATGTACATAATTACGTAACTGTACATATTTTACACCATTCCAAAGAAGAATTCTAGATAATTACAAATTGTAAATCACTGGAGAAAATTCAAAAGAAATTATCAAGTTTATTTGTTCTTGGTGGAGTGAGTGAGCTGTGAACAGAGTTCTCATTCTGTCAAGATGTTATCATGTACTTCTGACTAATACCTCAGTCACACTACCAAACCAACTCCCTCCAAACCAACCGATTCTTGGCCATTCGGTCTTATGTGATTTTTTTTTTGTTCAGTCTGTTGTCTGTCTTGGGCGGTATTCTGAAAACTATATCTTTTATGTTATGGAAAACTATATTGATTGTCATAACAAACTGAAATTACGCGCAATCATTGGTGCTTGCGCAGATGTCTCTGTTAACTTTACGAGAGCACAGCCATCTTTGCACAATCATTATTCAATGCCATGATTTGCCCTGATTTTGATTTGTTATGACAACATCGTTTTACTATAAACATAAAAGATAACATAGTTTTCAGAGTCAGTTGAGTCAGTGACTTTACTGACAAATTTGCTCTCAGCCAATCAGATGCAAGGATTTCAGTAGCTTATAACGCTCCCCAGGTGTTGGTTTGACCGGGGTATTACATGTACTGTAGGTAGATATTGTGTAAGAAACTAAAGGAACCTTTGTCATTGTTTTGCAGGTGTACGAGATTACATCCACGTACTAGACCTAGCCTCTGGTCATGTAGCTGCACTCGGTAAAGCTTTGGAGGGATGCGGTCTAAAGGTTTATAACCTGGGCTCCGGAAAAGGATACTCGGTGCTTGATATGATCAGGGCTATGGAGAGAGCATCTGGAAAAGAGGTAAAATATCCCTGTGCTCCTTCAACCCAAAGCAGTTCAGGTTTCTTAAAATGTATATTAATCAGCTTTCCCTCCTCAAATTGGCACCAATTCTTATTTTCACTCCTACATAGTTTGAATATATATAAAAGCAGATATAACATATATGAAAACTAGAGAAAAAATTTGAAGAGAAAAAAATTGCCAATTTGCACACAAATCTAGTGATTATACATTACACTGCATTGCCAGTTTAGAGAGTGTAATGATTAGTTACAATTAAATCTCTCTTATTCATAAATGGTAAATGTACTGCTTAAAAAATAACACAAAGTTCTGCTCATGTATAAATGTGTAATTCCAAGCATTCAGGAACAAAATATAATAGAAAAACATCACTAATAGGATACACTGAACTGCTATGGGTCAAGCACCATTCCCATCTGATAGTATACTACTTATTAAAACAAATCGCTGTAAAATAAAATGACACATCGTAATGCTCTTCACATGTCTGTATTGTATGTAAAATTCTTATTCATAAAGAAATCTTTGACACGTATAGGAGACGTCTCAAAAAGTCAAGTTATATAAGCCGTAGTGCTGTATTAAGGGGCCATTTCTAAAGCCCGGCGCACACTATACGATCCGACTGCGACCCGATTTTCGAACAAATTGCAGTTTGCATTAAATGTGAAAGTTTAAAAAAGTGAAATTATCTCATTCGAAGTTCGGAATAATGATACAAATACTAATATCGAAATTTTGGTTAACTGCAATTCTTCTGGTTAGAGTAAAGGCCAAATCGGCTTCAAATCTTAGTCGATTGCAAGATTGGTATGACGTCACTACGATTTGGAATTGAATTCGCTTTTATTCCTACACGGGGGCTCGCAGTAGCCCAGAATTTCGATTTTAGTATTCATACTACTATTCAGAACTTTGATCAGGAAGATTTTACATGTTTGAAGGTTCATATCAAATGTTATAACAACTTTTCCCCAAATCGCATCGTAGTCAGATCGTGCAGTGTGCGCCGGGCTTAACAAGCCTAGTAGTGCTTTTCATGATCCCGCCACTATTATTTATTACACTGATTTGTAATTGATTTTTGTAACTTGTTTTTATACTGGAAGTAAAATGATTTGATATGATTTGATTATGTTGTTGTGGGTTTCTTTTTTTTTGGGGGGGAATGCACTTTTTGGTCACAACAATACAAAAGTACCATTTGAGTTATCCTAAAATACATGTATATGATTATACAGTGAAACCTGTCTATAAAGACCACTCAAGGGAGACAAGAAAAGTGGTCTTTATGAGCAGGTGGTCTTTATGGACAGGTTCCTTTAATACACATTTCAATGAGAAACATTGTCCAAGGGAAACAAAAATTGTGGTCTTTATAGACAGGTGGTCTTTCTATACAGGTGGTCGCTAAAGCAGGTTTGACTGTAATAATTTATGACAGATAAAGTATGAGGTGACAGGAAGACGAGATGGAGATATAGCATCGGTGTATGCTGACTCGTCACTAGCAGAGGCCGAGTTAAACTGGAAGGCTGAAAGAGGATTAGATGAGATGTGTAAGTACAGTCATGCTTCTCAAACATGTCTTGAGACGGTTGTATATGACACATGCTTCGGCAACAATAGACCGGTCCGGTAATGTATTCAAATTTTATACTTGCCTTTCAAACAAAGGTTGTTCTCGACAACCTGAAAGCTTGCCAGACATAGCAACAGGTAATGTGTGCAAACTGGATTCCAATCATCGAGGCTCATTCATAAAAAGCAGGCTACTGTAAATGCAGAAATTTTAGCGGATTTTGTGCTATTTTCGGCGGGCGCGAATTCTAGACCTCACAAAAATATTAGCCTGATTTCATATGCGGGTTGAATTGCGCTCTTCAGTACATTGATATATGTGTGTGTGTCCAATTCATTTTTGAGCACGTTTGTGTATTTGCGCATGCCGTATGCCTTTGAATGGACTGGGTGTGTGTAAATCAATAAATGGAGTGGGTGTACATACGAGCGTGTCATTGTGCAGCGCGAATTTAAGAACCCGCGAATATGTTTTGCGGTCGCTCAGCGCGAAAATAACAGCGTTTACAGTAATGGAATAGCTCGTCACTAGGTGCTCAGAGAAGAAATGTGCATAAATTTGAATACATTACCGAAGCGGTCTATTGCTCCGCGTCAATCCCGTACGCTAGCCAAATTCTGAATTTCAACCCGGAACCAAACACTATGCCTAGCCCTAACCCCTACATCTTGATAAAATAAAGCCCGGAGCACCTGTTTCTGGAGCATATGTTACGTTTTTCACAACAAATGATAGAGTCCATTTACCAAAACCTGCAGCCATTAAGACTTTCACATATATCCCTTGCATGAGTGATGCATCACTGCCAGAAGGCATAATGCTTTTGAGTATCTTCTGTCCCTGACATGATTGGTATTTTTGGTATTTTATTAAGAAATTTCATCGACATTCACATCAGTATTTTGTTTTACTATACAAATTTATTGAAATACATGTATATGAAGTGAGGTTTCCTTCAGACCGTGTACTACAAATAAGCTGTGTCGTCGAGTGATTTTAGTACCATTTTGTGTTGGGTCAAAGTTCATTTATCATGATTGAAGCTGTTGGTGAGAGATGAATGATGCTTCCAGAATGCATTGAAATATGGATTCATATAATAGATGTAAGGGTCCATCAGGTCATGAAAGCCTCTTTCATCCCCAAAATTTACTGAACTCTAGAAAGTCAGATTTCCTTCAGACCTTGTAATAATATGCTGCATCATAGAGTGATTTTAGTACTATTTTGTGTTAGGTCAAAGTTCATTTATCATAAATCTGTAATGTAATTGTTACCCCAAGATCTCCTGTAAAACATCGTTTTTTTTTCTTAATAGTTTGATTGCACATTTACATCTAAATGGTTCATTTTGATGATATGGAATAACTTTAAAAGATGTTATCAGGCTCAAAAGAAGAAATATTTCTCAAAGAAATGAGTGAATATTTTTTCTTAGTACTATTTCTACTTCTTGTAAATGCACTACATGTATTCTTTCTCTAATTGGAGTGCTGCAGTTAGAGTGTCCATCTGACTTGAATTTTTCTCTCTTTGTTTGTCTTATTCTCATTCTATCCATCTCTCTCTCTCTCTCCCCTTTTCTCTCTCTCCCTCCCTCCCCCCCCCCCCCTCTATTTTTTAAAAATTTCTCTGTCTTTTGGGGGTCTATTTCCCTCTTTCCTCTTTCTCTCTCTCTCTCTCCCTCTCTCTCCCCCTCTCTCTCTCTCTCTCTCTCCCCCTCTCTCTCCCTCTCTCCCTCTCTCCCTCTCTCCCTCTCTCCCTCTCTCTCCTTCTCTCCCTCCCTCTCTCCCTCCCTCTCTCCCTCCCTCTCTCCCTCCCTCTCTCCCTCCCTCTCTCCCTCCCTCTCTCCCTCTCTCCCTCTCTCCCTCCCCCACTCTCTCTCCTTACTCTCTCTCCTTACTCTCTCTCTCTCTTTCCACATTCACAGGTGAAGATCTATGGAGGTGGCAGTCTAGCAATCCTAAAGGATTTGAATAACTCCCTCGACGGGTGGCAAATATAAAGGCTTCCATGTGATAGTGACTCGTTATCTAAACATGTCATGCCAAATGTTATGTCAGCATCATTAATTAAAATGGAACCAACTTTGTGCAATTCATCAACGATAAAAAAATCATTAAAACATGATATAATTAATCAACTACATTTTACAGAAATGTTAATATGTCATGAAAAAAAACTGTTTCTTAAAAACAATTGGGAAAGGGTGACTATGTCGTACATATGAATTGGTATATGTGCAAAATGATAAGAAATTAATTCAATTTTGCTGAAATTCACACACAAAGAAATGGGTATGTGGGACCTGCTCACATGTGGCATAAAAGTTTGATCCAAATTTTTCTATTCTTCCACTCTTACCAAAAGAATGGAAAGCTCACATATTATTTTTGACCTATACCAGAACTCAACCGTCTATTTAGTTGTAAATTTTCATTTTCTTCTTCAATATCTGGACGTGTGTGTTTGTGCATGTGTGTTTGATGGAACATCTGGTATCAGTCATGTTGTACTTATAATTGTAAATTTATTCTGCGCAATTTCTATATAAATGTACTCTGCTGCACAGAACAAAAAACAAAAGAATTAAAAGTGGTGGTATATATATAGCAAAACATGTCTATGGAGTGTTTAAAAGGTTTTTGAATGTCATTTGAAGATGTAACCTAACTGACGGAGGGAGGTCATTCCAAAGTTTGTGTGCAGCACTAACAAAAGCATAGTCTCCTTGGGTAATCTTTGTCTTACACAACGGATAGCTGAGGAGCATGGTATCGTGGGGACTACAAAGTCTGTAAGACTGGGATGGTGACTTTAATGTCAGGAGTTTACTGAGATAGATGGAGGACAAGCCGTGAAGTGCCTTATATGTAATAAGAAGCAACTTAAATTTCATTCTCTGACGTACCGGAAGCCAATGCAGATCATAAAGTAAAGGACTAACGTGAAAATTTAGGGGAGTTACAGATGAGTCTGGCACATGCATTTTGTTTACGTTGAAATTTGCATATCGTCTGTTTGGAGCCGGAAGGGCATTAACCCTGTACAAAAGATAGGAGTTAACGCCCTTCTGGCTCCAACAGACGATATCTGAGATTCAGGTAAGCCATACAACAGCCCATTGCAGTAATCTATCTTGTTTGTTATAAAGGCATGAACTAATGTTTTCGTACAATTACGAGTTAGGTATTTACGAATGTGGCAAAGGTAATACAGTTGTCCTCAAAATTATTCATACCCCTTGGAAAATTGGAGATTTTTGCATTTTTTCGCAGAAATTTTGAGGACGACTGTAGGTGATAAAAAGGCTGTGTTACATGTCCTGGATATATGGGTTTCCATACTCAGCTGAGAGTCAAACCAGACACCAAGATTTGTTTGCAACTACAGACTGTTTGATTTCAGTATTGCCAACCTTGATACAATCGATATTCAGCTTTGACACCTGTCTGGGTGTTCCAATGATAAGAAATTTTGTTTTACTATCGTTGAGCTTCAACTTATTGACTTATTGACAACAATCCAAAAATCAGATTGCAACATGTCCACAAGTATACTACATGTATGATCCACAGTGTCAAAGGCAGTACTGAGATCTAGCAGTATCAAAAGTGTGACTTGCTGTTGATTCATTGCAATTAATATGTTCTTAACCTTTAGTAGAGCCATTTCTGTGCTATAAAATCTCTTGTACGCTGACTGCGTTACTGGTATGAGATTATTACGAAGAAGATGTTGCTGAATTTGCATGTATTCTTAAGCTTGAAGTCACTCTTAATCCAGTGCAGTCCACAAAGTAATGCACCTTTTCTTTGCAGTTAAAACCTGGCTCCACAAGTGTATGAGCCTCTTTAGTAAACACTGATAATCCACTTAAATAATTAACAGTTAAAAGCACTTCACCCCTTTTGCAGACTTACACAAAATTCCGCAAAACTTTGCATAGGTTTAGACATCCGGGGTCCGCTCACTATTCATAAGGACCGCTATTCATAGAAAACTGCTATTCATAGAAAACTGCTATTCATAGAAAACTGCTATTCATTTGACATGTTATGAATAGCGGTCCTTATGAATAAGTTGTCCTTATGAATAGCGGTCCTTATGCCACGGAGGTTATCCCAGACATCCTTTAGATACTGCTTATGAAATTTCATGGTCACAAGTTCTGTAACTCCTTTGTAAAAAATGAAAACCTTGCTTTTTTCGCAGAGGGAGTTACTAAAAAATCAATGATGGAAGAAATAAAAAAGGTGTAGCAGTCTTCAGATATGTCACAAGGTTGCCAATTTTAATTGCAGAGTACCAAAAATGTAGGCTGCAAGCTGTACAATAAAATATGTTCTGAGTTGTAATCACTATGAACATGGCGAACAAAGAAGCGGACAAAATATACAGCTCCCCATTGTACCTTCCACACTTGCTCTGGTAGACAATAGAACATCCCTTCATTGCTATTATGTAAAAATATGTAGAACAGGTGTCATATGCATATTCACCTGTTCTACTTATTTTACATAATAGCAATGAAGCAATGTTCTTTTGTCTACCAGAACAATTGTGGAGGGTACAATGAGGAGCTGTATATTTTGTCCACTTTCTTTGTCATCGTGTTCATAGTGAATTTGACTTACACCGTGAATGATAGCTGCCAAGTGATGAGTAGCACGTAGTTTGTGAATTAACTTCTTTTCCCATTGTGTACCTAGAGAAAGCTATGATGCCAAAGCCCTGCTAGCTAGCCCTGCTTTAAGAAGAAATCTATCCCCATCTTACATATATAAGTATGTAGCTACTTGGTCCTCTACAGAAAAAAAGAGCTTTCATGAATGAATTATTTGTATATATATTCACTGTTTCTTAGTAATGCATAAAATGTCGATTACTGCCCCCTTTTTTCTCCCTTCTTTTTCTTTTCTTTTTCTTCTCAAATTATGAGCCATTCTGATTTTTGAAAAATACCTTAATAGATATTGTATTTAAATATTTGTATTTTCTTACATACATGTACATGTATTTGAGTAGGCTAGATTTCTCCAAATATAAGAATATAAGAATTTTAGCATTTCAAATTTCAGCTGCGTTTCTCTACAATGATTCCTTCAGGTTGAATAAGAAGCACAGATGCAGTTCTTAATGCTTTAAGATCTTATACATTATTCTGATGATCAGAAATTATTCATCATTGTTTAAAGTCTATAACAATTCAAAGAAAACTTTGGACCAAGACTTTTAACAAAGATAAGATAATATAAGCACAAATATTATGTACATGTGCATGTAAATCTTATTTTGTTTTTGGCAAGTAGCCTTTTTGTTGGTATTGATTTATATTATTTATCTTTGACATGTTTTTGTCGATTTGTATTTTTTACTTTGATTTATGCTTATATATTCAAATCACACCACATTGGATCGATGCATCATATGCCAACATCAGTTTTCAATATGCGCTGTGAGGAATTAAAAGTCGAGTTCTGGGAAAGGTGAAAAAATAATTTCTCATTCCCTGTAGAAATTCCCCCTGAAGAGGAAATTGTTCTTCAAATAATCTTATAATCAAAATATGACAAGAAATAGCTCAAGTCCAAGTCCCAGTCCCATATACCCAGTTCTGTGTGCTGTGCTTGTGATTTTTAGCAAGATTATGTCAATTTTTCATCATTTGGATGATTCCACTACCTCACAGTATACACCCATGTTTTATGTAGACATGGGGAGCGTTTCATCAAGTGTTTTGTCAGTGATTTTTACCGACAACTGTTATAAGCTACTGAAATCCTTGCACGTGATTGGCTGAGAGCAAATTTGTCAGTCAAAATCACTGACAAGACACTTGATGAAACGCTCCCATGATCAACCTTTCTCAATGGTGAGACAGTTTCTTTCACAATGTGAGGACCGTGCCAGAACTCAACTTTATCTTTCTGTTGTGTGAGCCGACGGGACATCATTTTTATTACCGGTAATTATGATAATAATGTACATGTATTTATTTCAGCCAAACATCATTTAAAAATCATAATTGTTATGACAGCTTTCCAAAATACCAAATAACTTACTTTAGAAAGTTTAAAACACCTGGTAGTAATATTCATGTCTGTGATTGTCAATTAGCCTGAAATTTCTTCTATTTCGATAGCTCATATTGTAGATCATTGGTGGTTTTTGAACAAATTTTGACAATCATTTTTGTTTTCACATCAAAGTTTGAATTATTGAAAGGAAATGATTATTTTTGGATTTTAATAGTTTGATGGCAGTGCAGCCAACAACTAATTGTATTGATACCATAAATTGAATAGTCAGGTGAGATATTAGTTTGTTCTGTTTTTGTTTTTGTTTTAAATATTTCTGTTTATGATGAGCATATATATGTATAGTTCACCAATTGAGGATTTGAATTATACCGACAGTATTTTAACATTGGCATTGATTATGGAGGCTGAAAGTGATTGTGAGATTAAACACTATTTTTGCATTTATATGCAAAATATGAAGAGAGAATTATAGTTCTAATAAAGAATAGCTATTTAAAAAAATAACTGTTTATACAAGTCTACAATGTCATATTTATATGTCTGTCATAACAGGATCAAATACAGTATACATGACGATCTGGGGAGCGTTTCATCAAGCTTCTTGTCAGTGATTTTTACCGACAACTGTTATAAGCTACTGAAATCCTTGCATCTGATTGGCTGAGAGCAAATTTTTCAGTAAAAATCACTGACAAAACGCTTGATGAAATGCTCCCCTGAAGTCTCCTTTAGACTCTGTAATCTTCAACGTTTTAACCCCTCCCCCCATACATGTACGGTAAGTAGGATTAAAGAGAAGGTCAAATCCTGGGAAACAATATGCTGGGTCTATTTGAACAGCTAGAGAACTGTCTAAAATGATACATGTATTTCAATTTGATATCACTGAAAAATAAGACCTGGCTCCATTTGCTGCTGTTAGGACAGTGCCAGTGATTATTAACTCAACTTTTACCACCCCCCCCCCCCCCCCCCCCCCCCCCTCTTCACACCTTCTGTTATCTAAAGCAAACTTATCACAGCCTCCACAAACCCTTTAAAATAAAATATATTTCCCCATAATTGGCATTAAGAGAAATTATTTGCGAGATATCGGTACCTGAATGAATTCTGGATATAAATTTAATGTATTTCTTCCTAACCTTTTCATATCAAGATATACATCAGATGATCTTTAAAGGTAGAGGTTTGCATGGTGGTACTGATAATGTGGAGAAGGTTTACGGTTCACCATGTGGTTAGTCCTGAAAAGGACTATTGAGTAAGGAGAAAGTGGAGAAAAGTTGAGAGGAGAAGAAAAGGAAAGGCGAAATAGAAATTCAGAGAGTGTAGAAGTAATCTTTCGTGAAAGTGTGAAGTCCTGAAAAGGACTGTAAACCAGATGAGAAGGCGGAGAGTGGAGAAGACTCGATGTTTCGGACAGGTGGACTGTCCGTTATCAGAAGATATACATGTAGATAAGAAGTAGGGGAGGGAGAGTGATACAAAATGAGAATGACGATACTGGTATTGAACCATGGTTTTGTTTTTTCTGTACAATAACTGTAGTGTAATCAATATGCACCTGTACTTCCAAGTATAATCAAAACAAAATATATATTTTTTAATTTGTATTGTTTTTCTTTATTCTTTCTTCTATGTACAAAATATATGTATATGCACCTTTACATATTTTGTTCAAAATATACACATCTTAAATATACACATACAAGAACTATTTGTACATCAAATGAAAATAATAAACATAAGACACAAGCTGGTTGGACACTTTGGTATCTTAGAATTAACAACGTGAACAAGATGAATGTGACTGCGTCTCCTATATGCCTCCGCCTAAATTCAGTTGATGGCTCAAACTCTTCTAGAAATATTTGATAACGAGGCTAAAAACCAGTAATTTCATGTAATTTCATGTAAACTGACCTCTGTGACCTCTGACATTTGACCTCCTTACCCCAAAATCTAATCAGTTCATCTTCGTATGGGGATACATACTAGTACCAAGTTTGAAGTTCTTACCTCAAATAGTTCTTCAGAAATCGTGATAATGGTGCTAAAAACCAAGAATTTCATGTAATTTCATGTAAATTGACCTCTGTGACCTCTGACCTTTGACCTCCTTACCCCAAAATCTAATCAGTTCATCTTCGTATGGGGATACATACTAGTACCAAGTTTGAGGTTCCTACCTCAAATGATTCTTCAGATATCGCGGTAACGAGAAGTGGGACAGACGGACGGACGGACGGACGGACGGACAACCCGAAAACATAATGCCTCCGGCACCCACCTTTGGTGGGCGGAGGCATAATAAAGCAGGGAAGCGTTTCATCAAACGTTTTGTCAGTGAATTTTACCGACAACTGTTATAAGCTACTGAAATCCTTGCATCTGATTGGCTGAGAGCAAATTTGTCAGTAAAAATCACTGACAAACGCTTGATGAAACGCTCCCCTGATGTGATAAAGGCACATGGTTGAAATGTACGTTGAGATTGAATGTTTTACAAAGTTCCACACATCCTAGATACCCTCTTTGCATTAACTCATTCAAACAAATATTTGTTCCCGCCCCTCCCCTTTCTAGTTGGCATATTCACCGCCAGTCACTGAAGGAAATGGTACTATGCCTGTCACCTCAGAAAATTTATAATCGCACTGGAGCAGTGCATGTTTTATACGATTACTGTACAGCTCGAAAAGATATTTTGTTCTGTGTGTCACACCCAGTACTGATGCATTATTCTAATGTTCACTCACATGTTACTTTATACATTATACTTTGCAATAATAATAATAACAGTATGAGAACTCGTAACATGCAATCTGTTTTTCAAAGCCTTCGGGAATCCAAAGAATTCATTCCTGTCGGGTAGCTTAGCGAAAAGTGGCGGGTAAAAATGCAGGAAAGACGCATATATATGACAAAACTATTCAAAATCAAAATCTTATTTTGCATATAAATGCAGAGCCAAAATATTGGGATGTAGAATTAGTATTTAACTCTTCGAACACTTTTAAGCAAAAAAATATAAAACTTTTATTCAGATATGCTTGATTCTAATTTTAGAAGCACAGACAAAACTATTCAAAAAATTAAAAATTAAAAATTTCTCCCTTTGCGTCTTTCCCGCGTCTTTATGCGCCATTGCGTTTTGCTTAGCTCCCAAAACGTGTAACTCGCATTGCCAATGGCTGAAATATTGAGATAAGTTTCCATTTCTTAAACGTCAATAATTCCGAAAGTAGTAATTCAAGACGATGTTTCAATTTCATTTGATAGGATAAAGCTCCGTTTTCCCATATTTGATGTGTACAAACATACAAAATCTATGTTATCAATTCAAGGATCAGTAGTAATGGTACCAGAGTTTACAAACTCCACCCATTTCAGTTCACCTTTGACCTTATTCTTCACTCACCGCAATAATGTGCAGGCATACTAGTACTTCCATTGGCATTTTGTCAATACAGAGCTCATTGAAACATTGAAACCAGAGCAATTTGTAGCATCCTTATATGGGCAATATCCTGTGAACGAACATGCCTTTTTCATTTTGTCTTGACAAAAAAAATTGCATGGTTGAAGGAGCTCACATAGAATAGCAAAAAAAAACTAATGTAGGTCAGGCGATGCGCAATTGGCCAATCAAATGATTAGATTTGTAATATGTCCTTGGCAAGTCAGATCATTGTCTACTTTGATCTCCCATCAATTTGATCGGGATATGACGGTTGTTCAAATCTATACAGGCAAAAACAAGGTTGTATGCCAGCATTTGAGGCAGAGTTCTAAAACAATCTTGCGTTTGATCTAGCTCTGAGATGGATGATAGCTTGGTAGGATAAGTTGCTTCACGGAAGAGCCCATTTAGTCTGAGCGTTGTAGAGGAAGGATTGCTTCTTGCTCTGTGTCTGTGGCCTGTATGTAGCTGTAGGGGGATGGGAAGGACAAACAACATACATGGTTAACTACATGATTAACCAATTGGGTACAACTGATTTTGATATAACATACTTTGTCAATAGACTCCAGCCTGAGTTATCTCGGGTATCTCAGGCCGAGTATCCAACGGGTTAGTAAGACTTCTGTCAGTCACTCCTATAGTGGTATTCTAAACTGTGGTTTTAACCCAGACTAAATCTGCCCTTTAAACCGGAGTTTAACCCTTTAGTCACTGAGGATTACGCGCATTGTAGTCATTTACTCACTGAACTCGTCTCAGTAAACCATATTTCAGCATAGACTCTATACTGTACGCAAAATCTTTCCACAGTAACGCATCGCTTCAATGTGGATTCTAAATGGCTTATGTGTGGAGATAGCACACAAAAAGTTTCAGCACCCAATATCCCGTACAATACATTCACTGTATTGTTATACAGGTCAAAGTCCATGGGCGGTTCGGTGAGTATTAAGAAGGGCGGTCCCGGGCGGTTCAGTGACTAAAAAGTTAAGATAATCACATTCTGAACTCCAATTTAACTTAAACTCCAGTCCAGTCTAGACTTTGAAGTGTGGTTTGACTTTGTCCAGAAATGTAGACTGCAGCTAGGGCTAGTTTAAGTCCAGTTTAACGTAGACTGGAGTTCAGAATACGGACCAATACCTAAATCTGACATCTATTCAGCATATTCTCCTTTATAAGACTAAAAATTATAAAGGCATAACATCATAACCAATAAAGTCTTGTAGTACTTACAGGCAAGTGTCAATTTTTCATAAGATTATATAACATTTTCTTCAACATCAAATATATATATCAGTGGAAGTAAATACCGTTCTTGTCTAATACTAACAAGCCTTGAGGCACAATCACTGCAGGCTTGACCCTTTGGCAACAAGTACCAATATTTTGTGGTGTGGCTCAATAACTTTTGATACAGACCCCTGAAAAATATCCCAGATGCATGTCCAGAAAGAGCTAAAGATTTCTGAATATACGCTATGCCTATTTGCATTACCATTTGGCATTTAAAATCCTTGAATTGGCAAAAACATGAAAAGTTTGAAATCACTGTTTGTCAATGCCAAGTAGCACTTTTTTCAACATAGTCAATGTCAATGTACATTCTTTTTCAGATACATGACGTGTTTAATTACAAAAAAAAATAGCAATATTAAACACAAAAATACTAGCATGGACAAATAGGAGATGAAAATCTGACAAATTTAGCCCATACAAATTCTCGTCCTGAAGGAAGACGGTCAATCCGTAGAGAACCTACCTGGGCCAGGGAAATCCGTATTCTGAGCTTCTCCCGTCCATCTGCTTGTGGATGAGACAAACACTGAGCCCGACATGTAATGTTTAGGAGGCCCTTTGTAGTTGACTACTTCATAGCTACCTGGACCTGGGTCTGGTAGAGGAGGAGGTAGTGGCATGGCCGGTGCTGATATACAAAGGTAGTGCTTCTTCCTGCATCACAGATAAATACAACAGGACAAAATTGTCATTTAACCCGTTGACTACTGAATTCTCCCAATCCCATAGGCTTAATACAGGGCTCTCCCGTTTCCCGTAGGCAATGGGTTAAATATAGCAACAGTGAAAAATGCTTTAGTGACCACCTGTTTCGAAAGACTTCCTGTCTATAAAGACCACAATTTTTTCCCGCTTGAACATTTTTTTTTTCCATTGAAGTCTGTACTGAAGTAGCCTATACATTAAGACCACCTGCCTGTAAAGACCATATTTATTGTCTCCCTCAGGTGGTCTTGATATACAGGTCTTGCTGTATTTCTTTAAAACTATTATCCCCTTCCTGCAAACTACAGTTGACATTGCATAAGTCGAATCTGGTGGGACCACAAAAAATAGTTTCAACATGTTTTGCTTAGTTTGGTCAAAGTAATTGAATCAAATTTATAGGTAAAGTTCAACTTATGCGATTTCGAGTTATGCAAAATTAACTGTACATGTCTTCTTCTTGCATGTAACAGTTCCCAGTCAGCAAATAGATTTTAGGTTTTATTTCAGTTGCTGATTATGTATGCAAACTCCTTCCACTAAAAGAACATTTCAATCAGAATCAAGAAACATGGTAACACTATTCATTTTTCATTTATCATATATCCTCTTTTCATAATTTTTTCCCCTCATTTTCTGCTAAAAGTCTATGGAGGGCTTGAAATATGAAAAATAGAGAGATTTAGATCCTCAGAATTGTTTGCATCTGAATCATAAATGCCCAACGAAAGTTAAAGATTGCATATCATTTATGATGGAGGAAAATTTAGCCAACACAACCTTGAGAATGACGTTAAATGATTATAGGCACTGCCTTTATGTAAAATCACCATCGGTAGAAACATTTTACAACATGGAATGTCAATTGTAAGGTCTTTTGCCTCTAAATGCAGCATAAAATATCTCCTCCACTGGGCTGTAATACACTACTTTTCAAGAATGAAGAAACTTACGGAAACAATGTTCTTGTAGCCTCGTCTACAGCCTCATGAGGATGATAATGGCCAGGGCCAGGATTCTGAAATAAGGGATAAAATGAGTGATAGTTAAAGGGAAGGTTGGGTTATGGGAACGGTAGCACAATAATTTGTGAGCTTTCTCATTCTTTTTATATGTTAGTTTTGAAGATTATCATAGTAGAAATGTCCCCTGAAAAGGATTGCTCTTCAAATGCCCCAACATTCAAAATATGACAAGTAATAGCTGAAATGTGTGGGCCGAACATTTGTGTGTAGTCCCATATACACATTTCTATGTGCAGTACATGTGACTCTCAGCAGGATCGAGTCAATTTCTTATCATTTTGGTGATTCCAAAACCTTACAACGTATACACCAATTCTTATGCGCTATATAATCAACCTTTTCCAACTGCTTTGAGACAGTTTCTTTCACAATGTAACCTCATGACCAGAACTCAACTTGATCTTTAAAATCTGAAGAGCACACAAATGTTAGACTAAGCGAGACTTATTATATGTAGCTAGTATATGAGAGAGAAGAAACAAGTTTGTTCCCTAGTATACTTTGATGTGCAAGGGCAATACTGGGTGGAAAAATCATTACAGAGCCTTTTTATATGTTTTTGCAAGTCATGGGCAAGTGTTACAAAGTCACAATTGATATAATCCACACAAGGTCATTGCTATCATATGAACATTATATGAACATTTTTAAATAGACAAATGTTTTTTTTTACATGGAATGCTCAAACATTACGAAAAAGGTTGGTAACACAATTACTCCCCAAATTTGGCATAGTTTGTGTTTCAACTTGCGATATAAACTATTTTCTGCATTAATTAAATTTTAGCCAACAAGGTCAAGGACAGATTGTGTTTGGCTTGTTATAATGAAGACATACAGCTGTATGTTGAAGAAAGTAACTAGACCCATATAGGTTAATTAACTTTGTGAATTAAAACAAAATATAAAATGGGTGGATTTTTCCTGGTGAAAAATCATGAGAAGATAGAAGCAACACATATTTTTTCAGTTCACCATAACATTTACAAATGCGCAATGAAATTACAGGGAAAACCTGTCTATGAAGACCATTCAAGGGAGACAAGAAAAGTGGTCTTTATGAGCAGGTGGTCTTTATGTACAGGTTCCTTTAATACACATTTCAATGAGAAACACTTTCCAAGGGAAACAAAAATTGTGGTCTTTATAGACTGTAGACAGGTGGTCTTTCTATACAGGTGGTCACTAAAGCATTTGACTGTATTAATAACAACTGCATTTATGCTGCCTCTCTCTATGCTTTAAGGCAATTCTGTGGTAACAGGACATGCAGATACAGTTTGTGTCTGATTTTTCTTACATTACCGTGGAATTGCCCTTCATGTAAACTGATTCCATGTAAATAATATGATTCCATGTAAATAATATGATTCCATATGTAAAGTGCATAGAGAACTGAATATTAATTATTACGCAATTAGTCATATACAATGAAAATTCTTTTTTACAATAAAATCTGTTGCCAATTTGAGGATTGTTGTCTACTTACAGGTGTTTTGTTTGGGATTAGGCCCCTGTTTGATGTTGATTTGAAGCTGCTCATAGGTACCTTAGGAGCCTCTTTGGTCAGGGTCTCATTGATTGTGTAATGGCCTGTGTGAAGAGAGAGAGACAGAGAGAGAGAGAAGCAGAAGAGGAGATAGAGAGAAGGGGAGAGAAAGAAAGAGAAAGAGAAAGAGAGTGGAAGGTGGAAAGAGAAGAGAGAGAAGCAGAATGAACAGAGAAAAGCAGAAATAGAACAGAGAGAAGCAGAAGAGAGAGAAGCAGAAAGAGAACGCAGAAGCAGAAAGAGAACAGAAAAGCAGAAAGAGAACAAAGAGAAGCAGAAAGAGAACAGAAGCAGAAAGAGGTAGGGTATAGAAAAGGAAAGAAGGGGAGACAGAAAGAGAAAGAGAAAGAGGGAGAAAGGAAAAAAAAAACATGTCATTAACTGACAGAAATACAAAATAAGCATGATTCAAATTACAAGCAGCAATTGAGTCTTACTCATTTCCACTACATTTACAAATACATAATATTTAACTTTCATATCTGTGGAAGAGAATTTGATCATACACAAAGTTGGCATGTTATCATAGGAGTTTTAATGTTGTAAGTTGTCTTTTATATGCAAAACCTTTATGTAGAACAATGTACCAAACAACCAAAACGGTACGTATTGGTACAAAACGGGACATGGTGAAATACATGATATCTAGTTTTTTAAGAGTCTATTTTGCATTAAAACAAAAAATGGTACTGGCTCTTTCCAACATGTGTTTTACTTACAAGGTGCTGGCGCAACACTTTGTAATTTGGTGAAGTCAACTCTTTGAGATGTTGATTTAAAAGATGCTTGAAACTGGCTTCCATAGTGTCTTCTCATTGTGCTGTCAGAGACCTGGTGAGATTACATGACATATTGTTTTAAAATAAGTTAAGTTTAAATAGCCTAGTAATGAGGCATTCAAACACAGATCTAAGAAAACAGCTTCAGGATTCAAGAATATAGAGAAGTTTTCTTATGCCCAAGTCAAGTTTATTAAATGTATTTATTAATGATATAAATACAAACTATAGATAAATTCAATTCATACTGATATGAACAAGATACAAAGATGACAGAAATGTGACTTGTATATTTTGCACACATCTAAAACAAAATTGTAAAAAATGCATGGTTATAGAATATACATTTGTAGCAAACTCGAATTTAGTTCAAGGACATAACATATAAATGTAATACAATCCTACCTTATAATGATTTGGAGCCGGTAAGCTTGATTCCTTGTCTTTAGGCACTGCAATAGGTGTATGGAAGCTACTCGTTGCTGATGCACTGTTAAAGTCTTTCTTGGTAGTCAGCATGCTTGGCAAGGCATAAGCTGGACCTGGACCGGGGGTGCTTTTGTGTTTCTTAGCTCTTCTCTCCTAAATCATATAGAAACATTTACAATGTCTTTGACTTGATTTGAGTTGATTTGATTTGTTAAGGTTTATTCAACAATATCGCAACAATGCAGCTAAAAGCCGATACATTTTGATTTAAAAGAGTACATGTCAACAAAATCAAAATGAATAAATTAATCAAGTAAAACATTGCTATGAAATTATAAATCATCATGTCTGTATTCGTTCATTTCCTTCCAGAAGTCATACTCAGAAGAATATTCCATATTTGATTTCAGTGAGAGGTATTTCAATTGTCATGAAAAACCTAAATTACAACAAATCATAAGCTAATACATGTATATGTATAAACACATACTTCATCTATATGAGTAACCACCAATGAAAAGAGTCTACAATAAATCCCATGTAATTCAGATTGGTCATGAAACATACATGTATCTTAATGAAATATTAGTTGAATCTATGTATCTCGGGCACATCTCTACTTATTATATAACCAAACTGTCATTTATATTATGGATCCCCCTACAACCTAAAGCCACTGGCTTTTCTAAGGTATTAGACCCCCACACTTTTTTCGATGTATACATTAACTTGTGTGATTTTTATGAAATAAAAACTGAAAAGTCTTTGTAACAATAATACAATGCAAAAGAAAAGAATATAAATCCATTCCTGTCATAGCTTCTTCTTACTACCCAGCAGTTTAATAATTCAATTAAAATTATAATTTTCTTATATTAAAGTCAGCAAGGAAGAGCATACATGGAGATCAATTGACAAAAATTCACATGTCTCTTCATTACATAATGGTATTGATGTGAACTTTGAAACATTTTAGCTTTTATAAAGTTGATCTGCTTTGGTGTTTATTCTATTCATAAAAACATACAAAATATACAGTAGACATTTATTAGGTAGGATAGGGAGCGACTTACCTTAGAGACGAATCCCACACCCATTCCTTTCTTTGAGAAGGACGGTTTCACGAGGACAGGTTTGGATTGATCGATGTAAGAACCAGGTCCAGGATTCTCATTCTGAAACAAACATTCAAGAGAATGACAAATAACAAATTATACTAATTGTTTTTTTTACACAGTGCTTTAAAGGGTACTCTGTATGTTAGAGGTTCTATGTCGTCATACTATATTCAAAATATGGGCTTCGAATATTACTTCTATAAAGAGATATTGCAAGTTTAATAACACTCTCTATAAGGGTAAAAGCGACTCGCAAGTAGACTACTCGACGCACCCGTACGCGCCAAACTCGGGAGTTCGGTTCCACGCATGCACCTTCATGTTATCCTTTATTTCCTTCATACTCCTTAACTGCTGACCTATATGATGCCAGATAAATTTTAAGTTCTTTGAGGTTGATTTTATACCTTCTAGCTGAACACAAATTATTTTTTCCGGTGATTGGTACACTTTAACGGTTACAAATAACTTACCAGTACAGTATTATCACCCCAGTCACTGGATTCCATTAATCCCCATACTTACTTACATGGGCATGTATATATGAAACTGAAATGATAAATCGATAGTATTTGAATTTTTCAAAGTGTAGAGGATGTTCTGGCAATTACTGATACGTCCTCTGAAGAGACAGGAAATAAAGAAATAGCTTATCTCTACATGTACTATAACAAAGAGATGAAGGTTAAGAAGACATTTAAAATTTTAAGGAAACACCAACTAACACGGCCCCTTCACGACAAGAAGGTGTGTATATAGACCATAGTAGTACAAGATTTCACAGGGAAAAGGTGTTAAGTTGAAGAGTAGGTCTGAATAGAGTAACTTACCACTGTTATGCCATAGTTGAATCTTTTCGTAGTAGCACCAAATCCTCTTTGATCAGCATTGTTGGTGACGATAGTTTGGTATTTACTTGGAATGGAAGATGATGCTGCTATTACTCCTTGACCTAAAATGAAAATAAATAAATAAACAAAATCACAGCTTACAACTAGATCTAACATGTAAGATCTAAATAGACTACTAGTTACTAGTCTAGACTCTCTCATAATGTTTTCCTAAAAGATGTTCTTGTCCTTTCTAGATCTGGGCCCGTCTTATGAAGTCTTTCGACAGATTGCGACTTAATTTAAGATCGATATCAATTGCAACTCTCTGCACAGATACTGGTACATGTACCATAGTCACAAGTGTAAGAACAGGAGACTGTAAATATGCAATCAATTGAGATTGGGATCAATCGTAACAATTAGGCAAGATACTGTAATATCCCAAAACGAAGCCAGGTAAACTCTATGAAATTATCGAACTATATAGGGTTAGATACTGTAATATCCCAAAACGAAGCCAGGTAAACTCTATGAAATTATCGAACTATATAACACAAATTCACAAAAGATAATTCGAACAGATTATGATGAACATACTAAGCCTTACTTAGAAAGTTAGAGTCTTAGTAAGATACAGTCAGGTTTGAACAGAAGATTCTTGTTAGGATCGGCATTGGATTAGATCAGTTCCCTAAGAACACTAACAAGTAACAGACATATTTGGTTTAAAAACATTGCACAATCCCCTATCAGACATTAGGTCATTGTATACATGATGTATGATGGGGGGACCTAAAGCTACACACTTTGTTTTGTATGTCATTATGTGGAGCACGTATTCTCCCATAGACAACGCGTATTAAAAGTGGTGTGTAGCTTTAAGACCCGCGTAGCTTTAGGACCCCCTGCCATACAACTACAAGCTTAATGTTACTTGTCAATTACTAAGTACCACCGCCGGTATTAGTGTATGGCTAGAGTGCCCAAGTCTGCGCAGTGCCCATGTCTGCGCACACGCGTAACTGCGCGATTCTAATAAAACAAAACACGCAACGAACACAAACTTTTCATCTTTATCATAGCGATAGGTATTCATGCAAAAAACGAGTCAAAATAATGAAAAACGATCTTATTTTAGACATTTTATTCACAAGTCTCAAAATGTTGTCTTTCACGTCAAAACTCCCGAACTGCGTGTAAAATGAATGAGTGCGCAGACATGGGCACCATTGTTTTTTCAATGTTGAAATGACAAGGCCACCGTTTCTTGTGAATATGGCATTGTTCTTGCTCTAATTTTGATGAGATTTTTTTCAAACTTACACTTTAGAATATCAGGAATAAAATAAAATAAAGCTTTAGATGAATATTAAAGAAATTCTTGTTCATTTTCCCGTCAAAACCTTAGGTGCGCAGACATGGGGCTCCCCATCATACTTAAATAATAAATAATTATTAATATTATTTCATCATGTTCATTGACCCTCCAATCTCCATTCCAGTTAACTTATAGTTATACTAGTTATAGAATATAGTGACTGTTATAGACCTATAATTAAATATTCATGCTAATTCGTGCTACATGATGCATAGTATTCGTAAAATTATACGAGAATTAGAAGAAACGCGATTGCCTAATGATGACACGAGAAGTGTCCTGACACCAAAGCCGCTACCCCCAATCCGATCGGAAGACACCGTCACCGGGTACCGCCGGACCGGGCCCACCGGCCGGGGACGAGAGAGCGGAAATAAGTAAGTGCCGGTAGGTCCTGAAATAAACATTTTTAGTGATGGATAATGCTCAATGTTTATCTGAATAAATACCCTTATGTATTCGTCCTGATCTAACAGACCCTGCAATTCTCCTGTAATTAGGGTCAAGAACTTGCACACAATCCGCCATTATAACACGAAATCTCCTTACTTTCCTTCCTTCCGTCGACCTGTATATAGGCTGTATTGCCTGTATATTATACGTCACAATGCAGAGATTATCGCGACCAGACACTGTTTACTACGTTGCTAGGTATATGATCGATGCCGATGCGCTATGCATCGCCACTTCATTCACAACTCATCCTTCTGCAAACTCGGACTCGACTCTGTTGATAGATATGTCGATTGTCGATGCCTCGACCGTGTATGCTGTGCATGTAAGCAGCAAAATAAGATATTTTCATTCCTCAGACAAAAGAATTATAATCTTTTGTAACTTAGAAAGACTTTGCGAAGAATGAAACATTTCTTTCTATTTTAAAGCAACGAGAACACCCTAATCACCGCATAATAGGGACGGAGTTTTTTATACGGGAGAAGTTTTGGTCGAGTCACAAAGGTCCTCTGAACACACGCAATGTTGGATCTGTCATCTAGAATTATAGATCCTATAAGGCAGGTTTTCGTAGTGGATACTCCACAATGGACCATGTGTTTGTCATGAAATCACTACTCGATATCTATTTGTCTAAGAGAAGAAGGATTTATTGTGCCTTTGTAGATTTCCGAAAGGCCTTTGATATGGTAGATAGAACATTTTTATGGTATAAGTTAATTCAGTCTGGAATTAGAGGCAAAGTGTTTAATGTTATAAGAAATATGTATGCTGCTGCAAAATCATGTGTTACAGTGGGTGGTATAACCTCAGAAGCCTTTCCATGCCAAATGGGAGTAAGGCAAGGTGATAACTTATCACCATTGCTTTTTGCAATTGACTTAAATGACTTTGTGGCCTTTATCCAAAGCAAATTCACAGGTCTACGTTTCTTATGTGACGAAGTGTGCTCTGATATTTTGGACAGAGATGCTGACGCAGACCTATTCATTAACTTATATTCTTTGCTGTATGCAGATGACACACTTATTTTGGCTGAAAGCCCTGAGGAGCTTCAATCTGCACTTGATGCTTTGTTCGATTACTGTAGGGAGTGGAAACTGAGCGTAAATACTGCAAAAACAAAGATAATGATATTTTCTAGAGGTATAGTTCGCAGGTACCCAGATTTTAAGTATGGTGAAAACCTGGTTGATGTAGTACATGACTTTGTTTATCTTGGAGTTAAATTTAATTATAATGGCCTTTTTAAAAAGGCAATTGCAAAACAAGTTATTCAAGCAAGAAAGGCCTTGTATGCTCTATCTCTTAAAGCACAGAGGTTGAGATTACCGCTAGATATTCAATGTGAGTTATTTGACCATTTAATACTCCCAATTTTGCTGTATGGCTCTGAGGTATGGGGTTTTGAGGATCTAATTCAGATTGAGGTTTTCCATCGTAAATTCCTCAGGTCCATACTCGGTGTAAATAAATTTACACCAGACTGTATGGTCTATGGAGAAACTGGTCGTACACAAATAAGTGTCCAAGTGAAGTGTAGAGTGGTAGGATTTTGGTTAAGGATAGTGAAAGGAAGCCATTCGAAATATTCTTTTAGATTCTATAATATAATTAAGTTAATTATGGAAAAAGAAAACCAGAATCAATTGTCTAGCTGGCTAATATTTGTTAAAAGTATTTTGAATAACTCTGGATTAGGCAATGTTTGGCAAAGTCAAGGTGATGGTTTTAGTGTTGCATGGGTCCTTCGTGCTCTAAAACTCAGACTGACTGACATATCGAAGCAGGAAATAATATCAAAGGTGTGGTCAAACAGAATTTGTATAAACTACCGAATATTCAAAAATGAAATTGCTCTTGAGAAGTATCTTGTGAAGTTAAACAAGAAGGAGGCTATTGCCTTATGTCGATTCAGATGCAGATCTCACCGTCTGCCAGTTAACATTGGGAGATTCAAGATTAATGTGGAAGATCATGATATTGAATGCCCATGTTGTGATCTTAAGGTTTGTGGAGACGAATTTCACTACATATTTGTATGCCCTTTTTTAAGAAAGAAAGAGAGTTGTATCTTGACCAGCAATCCCGCAACCCAAGCACAGTTCAAATGGAAAATTTGTTCAATAAAAAAAGACTTTCAAAACTGAAGAAACTTGCAAGATTTGTGATAATAATAATGAAGCATTTTTCTGAGGCTAGTAAACCAAAGGGTGGATCAAATGGTCCAATATTTGTAAATAAAAGTGTTGTTACTCGCAGTGGTAGACAAACCAGAGTACCTGTTATTTTAGATTTGTAACTCTAACAATATATTCTCTTGTGATGTTGCAATGCATAATTAACCCATCCATGACGGAGGACCCACATTTTGTGGTTTTAGTAAGTGAAAGAAAAATTATAATCAAATTTACTAAAATTGCATGTTCTATTTACTCATATTAATGCAAGTTGGAAATGAAAATACTCTCCTTTAATACCCTCCTCCACATGCATATGTAGCAGTAAATGGGAGGTTTTAACATTGCCAATTCCGAAGAAGAAAAGGTAATTAAATTATGCATAAATATAATTCCTATCCTGAATGGGTTAATTGCTAAATGCTAAGTTGTTCTCTAGTTGCCATTTTCTTGATGTTCATATAATGTATGTTATTTTGTTAAAATTTTTGTAACATGTTATATTCATTTGTAAATATTGCATATGTTCGTACTCTCATACCCCGGAAGGGGGTCGATAGAGTCATTAAATTCAATTCAATTCAATTCAAATAAGAATAAGACAAAATTAAGGAAAAGGGGCGCACCCCTTTCGCCCCCATAGATAATAGATCCGCCTTTTCATTGTTTTGTCAAGAACTCCCCCCCCCCCCCCCCCCGAGCGTGCGAATCGAGAGAGCAAAGAAATACTTACTTTATTTGTAGAAAAGTAATTTCGTCATCAACATGTTCTAAATAGATGATTCGGTCAAATCGCTCTTGACTTTGATGATATTCGCTGCGCGAAACCAGCCTGTTTCTCGATTTTACGAGCGAGCGAAGCGAGCAAGCCAAAAATGACACATTATCTTTAAAGCGTGTTATTTCGTCTTCAAAACACATTAGCGTCCTATATAATTAAAACAATGAGGTCTATAAAAAAAACTCTATATACTTTAAAAGTTATACATGTTGTCATCTTTGTGCACAAAAATACGGATATTCGGACCCTAAGATTCGGACACCAGGCATGCCAGGCTCGCTGCTCAAACTATAAGGATATTTGGGCACCTCGCTCAGTGGCGTCGCTAGATCATTTTGAATGAGGGGGGGGGGGGGGGGGGGGGTGACACCCAGTTTTGCCCACAAATTTTTAGGGTGTGACACCCAAATTTGCCGACAAAAATGCTGCACCCTAACCCCCAATGATAATAAAAGAAAATCGCAGATATACCTATCTTGATCAAGTCCCATTTTCACAAGGAGGGGCTGACGCCTTTTGCTCAAATATCAACTTTTCATTTTCTAAATGACTGCGAGCGAGCAATTTTTGTAAAAGCTTTTCATAGTGAAAATGTACAGAAGTTACATAATTATCTGGGAACCTCACTCCCCAAATATGTGGATATTCTGGGGGAGGGGGGGGGGGTGCAGCCCATTGCTGAAGGGGGACGCCTTTTGCCCGAATATTAAGGTTTCGATATAGAGATGTTATCAAGTTCACGGAGGCAGGGAGTAATAACATATTGAGGAAGATGGCAAAGACGCTTTTTATATATAAAAAACTATAGGCCAGTAACTCTTTTAAATGTAGATTACAAAATACTGTCAAAGTATTATAGCTAAAAGGGTAAAGGAGGTGTTAGGGGCGATTATTGATTACGATCAGGTGGGCTATGTTAAAGATAGGTATATTGGGGAAGCGGTGCGGTTAATAGATGACATGTTCTTTCAATCCTTGTATCAGCCAGTAGGTTTTTTAATTGCTGTAGATTTTGAAAATCATTTGACTGTATTTCACATAGACTTTTATTGAAAGCATTAGAATTATTTGGGTTTGGTAAAGTATTATGTTCTTGGGTTAAAATTCTTTACTATTGTGTGATGAACGGGGGACACTCAACTGGATATTTAAGGTGACCCCCTTTCGCCATATTTATTCATAATAGCTGTTTAATTACTAGTTCATTATATTCGGAAGGATGGTAGTATTGAAGGAAATTGAAGGGTTTGGGACGAGAGAAATAAAACAGGTGTTGTATGCAGATGACATTACATTGTTTTTAAAATATATGGACTCAATTTATAGAGTGAAGAATGTTTTCAAAGACTTTGAGAAACTGAGTTGATTAAAGATAAATATGAATGAGACAAATTTTATTTGGTTAGGCCGGGTTTACCTCTGTTCTGACATTGGGTACAAGACATAAAATCCTATAGGGGTCTATTTCTCACGTAACTCCAAGATAAAAGATGATTTGAATTATAAGGAAATTCTGAGTAAAATCCAAAGATTAATCGGTATAGGTGGAAACAACGAGATTTGACAATGTTTGGTAAAATCAAATTGTTGAAAATGTATGCATTTTCAAAACTGAATTATGTTTCTTCTCCTATGTCATTTCCCCATAGGATCTTTGAAGAAATCGAAAAGATTTCTTTTAATTTTATTTGGGGAGGGAAATACAGAATAAAACGGAAAATTTTATATCAAGATTACTGTGTTGGGGAACTTAGAGTAACGAACTTCGAAGTATTCATTAAGACTCGGAGAATAATTTGGATTAAACGGTTGCTTTATGGTGAACAATATTCAGGGTGGAAAGTAACATTTGACTACTTTTTCAGATTATTGGGCGGTCGAATTACATTTCTATGTAATTATGATATAAATAAAATGAATCTGAATGATATACCAATGTTTTATAAAGATATCATTCATTTCATTCATTTCATTTATTTTCAAATTCTCATAAAAACATTAACAATTTGTATATTCAGTTACATTAAAAGTCATGCATATATAAAATACATAAATAAAATACAAGAATGTGAAGGAACCAGCAGAGGCCATTGGCCTTTCAAAGGCTGGGCTCCTCGTAACCACAGTAAGTAAATTATAATAAAAGAAAGGAAGGTAAATAACACTATGAACACGGTGATAAAGAGAGTGGACAATTTATGCAGCTCCTCATTGTACCCTCCACAATAGCTCTACTAGACAAAAGGACATCCCTTCACTGCTATTATGTGACACCTGTTATACATATTTTTACAGGATAGCAATGAATGGATGTTCTTTTGTTAACCAGTGCAATTGTGAATGGTACAATGAGGAGCAGCATAAATTGTCCGCTTCTTTGTTCGTCATGTTCATAGTGTAAATGGGTAATCAGTGGGATTGGGTATTGATACAGGTTAAATAAGATTAAGTTGATTCATTAAGTTCATTCATGAGATAATGACTATATTTTCGTTCAAAAGAACCAAGAGATGGGCACTTTTTATTTTCAGTCGGAGTGGCATTCCACAATGTTACACCAGAGTATTTGACAGATTTACGTGAAGTTTGGGATTCTAACATGGGGATATACAAGTCATTTGCATGTCTTGTGAAATGTGTATGAACATCCTTTGCAGTTTTAAACATAATTATCAAAAATGGGAGGTAACAAATGTTGAAAGCATGCTAAGAATTAGACAAATGAAGACATTTAGGAGAAAATAAGATTAATCCTGTCATTTCCAATAATAAATTATTTTTGATGTTGAACTATTTCAGAAAGGTATATTTAAAGCAGCAGATATAATTGTAGGAGGTCATTTCAAACCAGTATCATATTTTTATAATTTGGGCTTTACCACTGAATGCCTGCTTAGGATTCAAAAAAATATTTTCAGTTATTAGACAGGAGTGGATACAAAGTGATTTTATGGAAAAATACAGAAAATAAAATGTCTCATGCATTTCACGTACATTTCGGACTGATACAAAAGATATTATAAAATGTGTAACTATACATTTTCGTAAAGAAACAAACATACATTACGAGGATACGAAATACTTTGTATATATTATGTTATGTTCTTATTTATTTGTTGTTATGAGTTTATTGTCATGATTTTCATGATTGCTGTCAGGGCCTCATGGAAGACCACCATGCACTATTGGTGATAATGAGTTACCCTGTCTAAATATCAGAAATAATTAAATTAATTACTCAATTAATCAATTTACATCTATAAAAAAATACAGATTGAAGACAAACTAAGAATAATCAGAATGAAGAAAGATGTTAAAGTTTTTTTAAATATACACATAACAAAAGCAAGATAAACCAAAAACAAAAACCAAGGAAAACTAAAGCAGTATAAACTTTAATGATTGTTTAAAGCTGACATTAAAATTGAGTGATTTGGAATCTCTTTTGAAAATAACAACATATTCCAGAATTGATCATATCTAATCGTTTTTGTTGTCATGTAGATCAACTATTAATTTGGATTATTCAGTGACAATAATATCAAAGCATGCAGTGACCGAATATTTCTTTGATTCATACTAACGCTATTCCATCATGTACATTATACTAGTTCTCAAACTACGACTAGCAGTCTTATCGTATTATTAAGTGAACCGTTTAAAGGCGGATTCACATCAAACACGACACACGACAAACGACACGACAGCACGACATGCTACACGATAAACGGCAAAAAACAGTGAACACCACTCACGACATTTGCTAAAAAGTCGTCCTGGAGAGAGGGTGATGTCGTCTTTGATGATAAGAATGTCGTGATAGAATTCATTTCAAATTCATCATTATAGTCATCAAAATAATTGTAAACATAAAGATGTATATTTTTAAATTTTGAAATCATTTATCCTTCATTTGGATTTTCTAAAACTTGTTAAATTGGTCATGTGACTATGTTGAAGAATTACAAAAGTGATATTTGCTGTTGTTTATTCGGAATAATCACAGCTATATGTTTTCTTTCTTCATTACTCTGGTCGTGTGAGTATATTATTGAAGAAATAGGCCTACATAAAAATTGATGAACTTTGTTGTCTATTCGGAATAATTCAAGCAGTTTTCCTGGGGGGGGGGGGGGGCTTTGGGGAACTGAAACCCCAAAAGTGGTAGGTATGTGAAGGGTCTTCGCAACTAGGGACTACTAACATTTTGGAAAAATACAATACTAATATGATGCTACAGAACTTGTTTTTATTGGAATATATATATAGGAATTGTTTTTTGTTTTTATTTTTATTTTTTTTAATTAATATTATTATTATTTTATTTATCTATTTATTTTTATTTATTTATTTATTTATTTTTTTTTTTTTTTGGGGGGGGGGGGGTTAAATTGCATGCCTTGGAACTAGTTTAAATTTCAAGGGTGAAATGGAACCGCTGGAACTACAGAATGAAAAAAGAGCGGTGCTTTAGAACGGTTTTCTCTCTTATATTTCTCAACAAGAAAAAAATGGTACACTTTGCAGGGGCAGATCCAGCATTTTGTATAAGGGGGGGGGGGGCACACAAAATTGGTTTGTCAACTTTTGGAAAAGGGAGACCCGTGTTTGTTTTTTGTCTCTCGCCAGCTCTCGAAAAGTCGCTCAGTGGTGGTGGTGGTGGGGGGGGGGGGGGGGGGGGGGGTTTGGGTGGCGACAAAAAAAATTGCTGTTACCAAGCTGTTACCAAGCAATAACCGTGCGTTCACGTCAATATAGGCTGATCATGCGGATCGATATATGTTACAAGATAAGAATGGGATTCCCCAGTCTGCCTATAAGAGCTCCGCGTATTAAAACTGTTTTTAGAGTGAGGCTCTGACGATTACAATTTAACCAGCGCCTATTTTTTGTACTTTTTGACTGACATAGAGGTTGACATTATTTTACTCGATCTACTCTAGGATCTACTTTATTCTGTTGTTTTCGCTGATTAGCTGAAAAATCAATATGGCACAGGTAAGTACAAATAGTTAAAAATACTTGTTTGTATTTACAAACTTATTTCTATTATTGTTAATCTGTGCAATAAGGCCTGAGTGTGGCTATTACATCGAAAGAAAAATGTTCGAGTCTACCAAACAAGTAATCAAGCATGCGCATACCGAGAGGGTGGGGTGTTTTGGTTGTTCCCTTTTGGTGTTATTTGGTGTTAAAACACCCCCCTTTAGTAATGCTATAACCTCCTTTTTTTTTCCTTTTTTTTTTGCTTGTCAGATAATTTTTTAGTAAAAAGACACCCAAAAAATTCTGATAACCCTTTTTTTTTTTGCTTGGCAGATAATTATGGATGAAAACTGGACCCCATAAAATCTCATACCCACCCCCCCCCCCCCCCCCCCTATTGAGCGACTTTTGGAGAGCTGGCGAAAAAAAATTCTCGCCACCCGTACTGTCTACTGGACGTCCTATATTGTTCCATACAAAGGCATCTCCCCCCCCCCCCCCCCCCCCCTCTCTCTCTCTCTCTCAGTAAAATCGTAGCGATTTCTTGTCATGACAGGATGAAGGGGGGGGGATGCAATATTTCATTTACTTATATTATACACTTCTTTTTACAAAGATAATCAGATTTCTCAATGCTTATGGATAATACTATAGGAGACTACCAAAAAGATTGCACATGAAAGCTGTGTGTGATGGTTGTGGGCCCGGTTACATGTCGTTTTTCCGAAGGTTCGTATTTCCGAAGGTTCGTTTTTCCGAAGGTTCATAATTCCGAAGGTTCGTTATTCCGAAGGTTCGTTACTCCGAAGGTTCGTTTTTCCGAAGGTTCGTTTTTCCGAAGGTTCTTTTTTCCGAAAATGAAATAGGGTTCATAATTCCGAAGGTTCGTATTTCCGAAAATGAAATGAGGTTCGTATTTCCGAAAATGAAAAAGGGTTCGTATTTCCGAAAATGAAAAAGGGTTCGTATTTCCGAAAATGAAATAGGGTTCGTATTTCCGAAAATGAAATAAGGTTCGTATTTCCGAAAATGAAATAGGGTTCGTATTTCCGAAAATGAAAAAGGGTTCGTATTTCCGAAAATGAAAAAGGGTTCGTATTTCCGAAAATGAAAAAGGGTTCGTATTTCCGAAAATGAAAAAAGGTTGTAAATTCAGAGAATACGGCGTCAATCCGTATTTCGGATAGGGAGGAGGGGAAAGGCGGCCAAGTGTAAAGATATTAATTTCGTACTCAATAATCATAACAATTATAATAAAATCCAGAGAAATAGCTATTATATTATCGTAATTCCTATCAATATTATCATTATTATTATTATTATTATTATTATAATTATCATCATTATTGTTATTATTATTATTATTATCATTATTATCATTGTTCCTATTATAATAACCAATATTTGTGAGCGAGCGTAGAGAACGAGCGCCTCAGGAATACATGTTTCATTTCTCATAAAATGATATTACTTCGGTGATTAAAATACATACTGATGTATTGAAGAAAGTGAATGATCGGATTCCGGATTAAATTTGCTACAACGAAATGAAGTTATTTATATAATGTATATACCGCTTTGGAAAATGAGACACACCAAAGTTCCAAGTAGATCTTTACAAGCAGAAAATGGCCACGTAATGTTTTTTAAAGGGGGAGCTGATGCCTCTTGGCAGAATATCATATTCCCCGTTTCTACAATTTCCAAGCGAGCGAAGCGAGTTATAAAAAAACATAAAACCCTTTTTTTTTATTGTAATGGAAATGCAATTTCGCCATCAAAAGACAAATGTAGAACATGTAATAATGAGCCATGAATAATATTACTTAACCCTGCTGCCGAATATGGAATATTTAGGCACTTCACTCGCCCTAATGAAGGGCGTTCCCTGTCCCAAACTATTCCGTTTATAAATCTTACGCGCTAGTGAGCAAGTGAAAAAAAGGAGATATTGTCTATAGAATAATGATTACCAGATGATCCAAACAACGATAACATTTTGAGTACCTTCCCGCCCACAGATAAGGATAGCCGACCATCTCGCTTCCAAAAATAAAAGGATGTTCGGGCACCACGCTGCTGGATTCCAGCGAGCCAAACATTGACACTTTATTATCTTTAAGACATGTAAGATGTAATTACTTCGTCAACATTCAACATAAATTGTGATTTAAAAAGTATACTATGAAAAGTGTATACTAAAAATAAGGTGGGGCGTCCTGCATCCCTAGCCCTCAGAGCCATCTATTACACAGTTTGGCCAACTCGGCTCCATGTAGAAAGCAATATGGCGCTTGTTGCTTTGTTAGGCAAGCACTAAACAAAGGAATATACGCCATGTTGTGCCCAAATAAACCGAGTTGACCGAAGTCTGTAATATGGCTCTGTAGATGACTCTACAAGCCCTCCCTCCGGTCCCCAAAACAACAACAGCAATAAAAACAACAACATAATATTACAGAGAGTTCATAAAGGAGTCACTGCTATGTTTAATAAATAGCCTGGCAAGTAGCACAACATATTATAACAAGCATATTATTGATACGTATAGGCTATTGCCAATTATACGATCATGACAAGGGAAATAAAAGAAGCAATAGTAGAGTAACCGGTGCAATATCTTAGTCTGGTCGCATAACTCCATCCAAAATGACATCGTCATCGTAATTCTGGGTAGTCCACTTCATAATAACAATTGTAATAATAATAATAACAATAATAACAACAACAATAATATTATCAATAATAAAAATTATAATACTGATAATATTAGTAATAATAATAATAAAAATGATAAAACAGATAATACTACTACTGATAATAATGATATTTATATTAATAACATTAATAATAATACAAATAATACTAGTAATAATAATAAATAAATGAATAGATACCATAAACAACCAAAGCCGAAGAAAGATGGATCGTAACAAGTTAAAGAAGGAGTCTTATCATCAGGCTGATATGATTATCATAAAAGGAAAGAAAAGTAAAACCAAACTATAATGCAAAATATCTTAAACAATTTATGCAGCAGGGCAGACTGAAATCATTGAGCATGTTTTATAACCTTGCAATAGTATTAACATTTCTTAAAACAGATTAAAATCTTAAATTGTAGAGGTAAATGAATGAAATGCAGCATAGTATGCTGTAAGTAATGACCTTGCTTACACAACTATACAGCATTTTGTTTGCCGCATATCTGAAATGATCTATGACGCAGATAGTTTTCAAACACTTTACAATTCCAACAGAACTTTACAAAACCCGTGCAGCAGCTACTTCTTAAAAAAACCAAATTCAAGAAAAGAAAGATAACAAGTGGGCAACAACAAAAATGTTAAAGCCACTGCACACCGCACCTGAAGAATAAAAATAACTCTTTATACTGGCATATTATGTGTAAGTATATAGGTCAGGTGCAATTGCTAATTGAATATAATGATAATGATTAAAGGCAACAAACAACCAAATTTGAAGAATAGTGGATCAAAATGTTAATTTTTTTTTTCAGTCGGGCTAAAATAATTATCATACAGGGAATAATCCTAACTATCTATGCCGCATAAATAGATTAAAATCATTGAACATGTTCTTTAACTTTGCCAAAATACCATCATTTCTAAACATGGATGAAAATCTTTCATTTTATACAGCTGCTTACAGCATAATAAATTTGTACAGATTCTAATGAGTTGCTTCATTTTACTGCACAGTCTGCGTTTTTAACAGTTACAACCGCTGACCTGAAGTTTGAAATAACTTTTACAAGCATAACGAATTACAAAACACTAAAAGACATTGAGAGTAAAACAATCCTCATCGTAAAAAATAGAAATAAGGAATTACACATGGAGAAGAAAACATTCTGACCTAAATTAATGGCTTTTATCAACCAGTGCCCCGCCTTATAAGGAGTTGAAGCGATTTATTTGAAACAATCGCAAGTTAAAATCAATCGCAACTGTGTACTTAACATAGGCCTAGGCATAGGCGTACGAGAAGGGGGGCTGCTGCAGCCAACCCCCCCCCCCCCCCTCCCCCGGATTTTGAAAGTGCAGATATTCCGGCAACTCACACCTCATATTCAGGGAGTGAGGTGCCCGAATATCCCCATATTCCAGTCATTATATGCAGAAATATGTTATTTTTATGATTATTCACAACGGAAAGGCACAATTATTTTTGGTCGCTAGCTTCACGCGCTCGTAAATTAAAAAAAAGGAAAGTTGCTATCATATTTTTTACAACAAAAAGGCCATAGGTGCCGTAACAGGGATCAAACCCCGACCCTTCGCGTTTCCAGTCAAGCGCTGTAAACCGTTCGACTACGACACCTCCACACACGCACACACACATAAACACTTATTCGATTTTTCTAATCTCGTCCTCTTATTTTTGGGTCTTTTCTCTTCTCCTCTCCTCTTTTATAAACCTTCCCAGTTTTGTGTCTCCATTTCATTTTTTATATTCATTGCGGGGTGGGGAGGTGTTTTTCGTCGAAAAGAGATCCACTTTTCGAAGATGGCAATTAAAACCATAATATCCTATCGTTACCCTTAATTTTCCCTTTAACAGTGGCGTAGCTAGAGTCTAGCCATTGTGGGAGCACTGGCACCATTGGAGGCACAAGTCTTTTGGAATAATCTTAAAGCTAATCTAAGACGCCGCTGGTGGAAGAGGGTTGGGGGGGGGGGGGGGGGGTTGCCGGAAGGGGTCCAACCGTCTTCTTTCCTATTCCATTTTCTTTCTTTTTTTCTTATTTTTTCGCCATCCGATGAGGGAGAAGTGGGGGCGTGCCCTCCCCCCCCCCCCCCCCCCCGCTGCTACACCTCTGCTCCTGATGAATTCGCCTTTTTTTACCAGGAATTATGAACCCTATTTCATTTTTCGGAAATACGAACCCTATTTCATTTTCGGAAATACGAACCTTATTTCATTTTCGGAAATACGAACCCTATTTCATTTTCGGAAATACGAACCCTTTTTCATTTTCGGAAATACGAACCTTATTTTATTTTCGGAAATACGAACCCTTTTTCATTTTCGGAAATACGAACCCTTTTTCATTTTCGGAAATACGAACCCTTTTTCATTTTCGGAAATACGAACCTTCGGAATTATGAACCCTTTTTCATTTTCGGAAATACGAACCTTCGGAAATATGAACCCTATTTCATTTTCGGAATTATGAACCTTCGGACAAACGAACCTTCGGATAAACGAACCTTCGGAATAACGAACCTTCGGAATAATGCAACAAATGTTCGGAATTACGAACCCTTTTTCATTTTCGGAATTATGAACCCCCAGGCATGGGAAATTAGTGTTTCGGAAATACGAACCTTCGGAAATACGAACCTTCGGAAAAACGAACCTTCGGAAAAACGAGATGCCCCCGTGGGCCCAGTGGCGTAGAAATGCGAGTCATGACAGGATGGCCACGGTATCAAAAAAAAAAAAAAAGATTATTAAATATGATAAAGATCACAGACCATTAAGATGTGTGGACTGCTTTTCATATGAAATTAGAAAATATTTAATTCTTTTCTGATATCCCCATCCTTGAGAAAATATGATTATATACTCTTCCAACTCGACTTGTTTATGTATTAAAAAAAAAAAACTTTTAGAACCCCAGAACAACCTGAATATTCACTAGGAAATTGCCTACTGTCATTTTGCTGAGCAATTGCGCAATGTCATTAATTTTGCTGAGCAATTGCACAATGAAGGTATTTCATGCCCTTGGGCGTCCTAGAACCTTCCTCATTTGATACAATAGACATCTACTGAACGACAATGACAGAGATAACAAAAGAGAGAGGATGAGGAGGAGAAAAAAAATATAAAACCGAAAGAGAGAGAGAGAGTTGGAATTCCACAGGCTGACGTATAGGGCCAGGGAGTGATAATCTTTGTTTTAAAATTGTTTTTTGAAAGTAGAGATGATACACATCAAAAATAAAGCAGATAATTTGTGAGATATCTCTCTTTTATGGCATATCCTTAAATTGATTTATAGAGCAATTGCATCCTATATCTATTCAATTACTAAACTAATTTAATTTAGTAATGGGACAGATTAATTTTATTCAAAAATTACAAACAGAGAAAAACAAGTATTTAGATCTCAAAGAACTGTTTTTCACTCTTGCTAAATTATTAATACCTTTTTGAGACTAAATCTATCATTGACAGTCGGTCATTGATGCCCTTGAAGCACTGCACATTGCACATGGTTATTTGCCATTTACCAAATGCCACTTGGTCCAATTGTTATTTACACATTACTGTAATTGTGTAAACTGAAAATTACATCAAAAATACTGATAGCATTGTATAGCGAAGCCAAAGCGCTAGAACTGGAATTCCCCGCGCTATAGAGCGTTTCAACAAAAACATAAAACCCAACTGCTATATAGAGAGAGGGAGAGAGAAAAATAGAGAGAGAGAGAGGGGGGGGGGGGGGGGTAGGGGAGAGGGATGGAGAGAGAGGGAATGAGGGATCGAGTAAGAAAGAGAGATCGAGATCAGAGAATTGGAATTCCCCACTACGATTTCTCCCCAATGAGATTAGTTAGCAATTCCACGCATGTTAGAACATGAAAAATGCAAAAATTATAATAATAATTAAAAAAAAGCTTTTAGTTTGCAAGTGGCAAGCAATGTGGTACATTTCAGCATTATATATGCACGGTATACCTCTGAAATAAATGAGTTTTGTAACCTAACTGGTCATGTATTCTGTATTGTATATACAGGGTGTCCCTGAAAAAGGGAAACCGAAGTTTTGGGGTAAATTACTCAAAAAAATTCCAAATCATTTTTCATCAATGTATACATAATTCGAAAGCTCATTTTCTCTTCTTTCATATCCACCAAAATCTTCAAGTTGAACAATAAATCACGCCTGAGCGATTTCAAACAGTCTGAGTGGCAGTGTCAGAAATCCAATTGTCCGAAATAAGGGATAGCTGCTATACATTTGGTGCATTATGGAAAGGATATGATTTGGGATTATTGATCATTAAAATATGCATCATGTACAAGCACAAAATTTCATATTCCATAATTTATGACACCATAATCATTGATTAAGGATCCTGCATGACTGAGCAGGCGCGATTTGTACTTGGTAAGGCACATTGACATTTGCTTAGCTCTGCCTCATTTAATTTTCCTCAAACATTATGCCGACGTGCCTAACCTATTGCAAAGCTGCCTGTTTAGTCACGTGATCCTTTCATTCCTCTCATAATTTATGAACAGGGGAGAATATGAGCTTTGAAATGGGTATTTTAAAGAATTAATCAAAACCATATTTAACCAAAATTAATGTGGCAGCCATCCACTCGTTTTGGACAATTGGGTTTCTGACACTTCCACTTATTCTGAATGTCTAAAAATTCGTCATGCATGCGTGATTTTGAAGTCATATTATGAAAGAAGAGAAAAATAAACTTTCCAAATGATGTGTAAATAATTTGGAATTGTTGAGTAATTTACCTATAAACTTGGGTTTCCTTTTTTTTCAGGGACACCCTGTATTGTATCTGTGTCTTCTTCGACACTTCTTTGGTGAAATCCTATTATATTCATTTGTGTATTCTATATTGTATAATACGGAAATGTTGAAGTGTCTTCACTTATATCGTGCTCGGCACAGGGGCGTAGCTAGAGGGGGTGTGGGGGTGTCTCTCCCCCCCCCCCCCCCCCCCCCTCAACATTGCTGTCGGCAAAAAAGGAGGGGGAAGGGAGAGGAAAGAGGAAAGAGAAAAGGAAAAGGAGAAAAGGAGAAAAGAGAAAGGAGAAAGAAAAGAAAAAGAAAAGGGAAAGGAAAGGAAAACAAAATCAGAAAGAAAAGTAGGAAAGGAAAAGTTAAGGAAAGAAAAAGAAGTAAAAACTGGTCATTCTTTTTTCTTGCTCTCTTAGCTCGCTCGCAAAAACACTGGAAAGTTAATATTTAGGCAAAAGGCGTTCCTCTTCGGCAATGGACTGCAGCCCCCCCCCGCCCCCTCCCCCTACACCTTAATTATAGTTATTTACTTACATTTGCGTCATACTGTCCTTTGTTCATTCCAGCAACTTTACCAGACTTTATAAACCGTTACCATTTGGAGCCTATATCCAACAAGCTGTGCTTTTACTTTAGGCTCCTTCATAATTATGAGACGCAAATGACCAGGTGCCTAGGACTTACTCTAACAAGGAAAGTTATTAACCTTTGACTGATCTTTATTTCTTTAGGCACGTCAGGTCGGCGGTATAGACGGACACAAGGTACTTGGAACCTTTTCAACTGACACAGATCGTCGATACTGCAATGATGATAGAAACAGACGATTCTTTCTAAAACCAGACGACGTGCTGAACTTCGACTACACGAGGGGCTTCGAAGGTTACGTTGATATGGGCGATGATCCAGTCATTTCACTCGACAACGTTTTGAAGTGGATGCGTGATCACCGGCAGGTGCTGATAGACAGAGGAGTCTTGGATACAAAGCGATCAAGGTGAGAATATAGTACAATATAGTTCTTTCGTAACGCAATAAAGCTATGCAAAGTTCTTATCCATGCACCTTTCATAATGATGTGGCTATGATATTTAGGGGTGATCCCTTTTAACAATATCTCCCACCGTTTCTCACCAAAAGAGTCCTCTAGCTTAAAAGAATCGTTGGGGTTTTATGTAGTAACAGGTACCCATTATTACTACAACTACAATGTAAGGTAGTGGAGCTGAAACCAAGAGAGATACAATGCCACCTCACCCCCCCCCCCCCCCCCCCCCCCCAGCAAAGGATTTCTCGTACCGCTCCCTCGAATTTGCCCACAATTTACACCAGGTAAGGACAATAGTCTCTTAAAATTTCCCCAATACTCGCTCGCTACGTTCGCTCGATCTTATAGTATATAATGAAATCGAACAGATCGTATAAAGTATGTTGATATCAATTTAGACCTAAAGAAAAACGACAGGGGTTAATATACGAATTAAAAGATTATTCGACATACCTCCAAAATTAATACGATGTTGCCATTTTCATTATGTCGCTCTAAATTATGCACAACCCAAGGACTTCAGTATTAGGAAAAAGTCTGAACTTTTTTGCTCGTTCGCACATGCATCGTTTGACCATTACACACCATTGCTAATAGACCGCTTCGGTAATGTATGCAAAATTTATACATACCTTTCCAAAAAAGGTTGTTCTTGACAACGTGGAAGCTTGCCGGACATAGCAACAAATAATGTATGCAAACTGGATTCCAAGCATTGAGGCTCATTTATAAACAGCTCAGAGAATTATGTGCATAAATTTACAGAAGCGGTTTGGGGAAACTCAAGCAGTGTCCAGCGTTTCATCAAGCGTTTTGTCAGTGATTTTTACCGACTAATTTGCTCTCAGCCAATCAGATGCAAGGATTTCAGTAGCTTATAACAGTTGTCGGTAAAATTCACTGACAAAACGCTTGATGAAACGCTCCCCGAACCACAGTTGAAATGAAGATGATAGATGCTTGATAATTGATTAGACTGTAGGACCCCTGTTCTTAAAGTGCTGCCTATGGGCCGCTTGCGGCCCGCGAGACGATTTCATGCGGCCCGCCAAAATAATCAAATAATCTAGTAAGAAAAAAAATCTTTCTTTTTTGTAATACATGTATGTTGATACATAATACATCATGCTAACTATTGGTATGAATAAAAGTACAATTTAAGGGCCTATGAGCCGGGGGTGCGGGGGTGCTGCAGCATCCCCTGCAAATTTTTTTCTTTAAAAAGTAGTTAAAAAGAGACCCTAAAACGCTGAGGACTTATATATTAACGTATGAGGCGGCCGGGGTATTGGGCTACAACACTTTCCGCAGAGAATATCAAAAATTAATTATCCGGTAGTCGGGCACCCGCCACTTCATTTTCGGGCAGTGAAATGGTCTTTTTGTAATCTTTATATCTTATCTAAATTAGCACATTTGGATGACGAAATTATATCTTCAATCTTCGCTGAATCGACAATCCAGAAAGATAATACACAATGTATTCGGGCAAGGACGTGAGTACATAATACGTCTTTGTATATGCATGTGTAATACTCCGTGGCGCACGACGTAATTTAATTTAATTAACAACCCAGGCTGTAGGATAATAGCAATGTCACAAAAATAAAGCTGTTGGCTCCCAAAGATTGGGGAGCAATTGGGGAGACAGTCATGTAGAAGTTGATTGGTTCACTCGACCTGTCATTGACAAATCACAATGACTTATTTTGTTTTTCGACTAGACTGAATGTGGATTTTATTGGTCGTCGTGGCTTACTAGGACGTCTCCTGGAGGCGAGGTCAAATAAAGACCATAATATTAAGCTCATGGTGACCCTCTATAGAGGAACCTACTACATCTCAGAAACATCAGATGATTGGAGGAGCAGTGGAAAACAGAACTTAGGTGGACAGATGATTGCAGCTTCTTCAAAGATCTTTCTCCGATATGTCCGGAGCAGTGAGTGTAGTAAAGCAGTTTAAAATTCACTGTGATAATTGACGAGATTAACCAGATGGAAATCAAATAACGGTTTTACATCTTGTGAAACAATCTCATAAGCATTTATAAGTAAGACCTAATCTGGGTAGTATTTGATTGTGGAAGGCCTAGTGAAATGATACAGCAATATCAATAGAACATTTATTATTTATTTTTTATATTTACAGTCGAATTACAATGGATCATTTTTAACGCACGACAATGATTTGAGCAAATTTGATTTCTTTATTGTTTTAAGTTTTGAAGGTTATTGATGATTTTGGAAATATGATATGTATTTTTTTCCTGATATATTTTGCATGAAGCATGTATGTTAAAGCAGACATGTATCACCATGTCCATTGTATATCGAGGTCAATGTTGATATGTCACTAGTACAGGCATAAACAAATAAGATCATCTTCCAAAGTTAGAATTAAGAATACATTTTTCTTCCTCATACATGTATGATGTCATCATGGTCAAACTGATGAGTATGATTCACAGCATTTATATGGCGCCATATTTCTGCTAAAAACGTTCAAAGACTCCTTCCGAAAAATCAGCAGTTGCATTTCTGCTATAACAAGGTCAGTTTGAGTCATGAATGTATGATTCATATTGTTTCAGAGGACGGACGCACCCCGGACACCCCTACTCCCGTTAACGATAATGCATCCTTCTATGCAACGATGAGCGCCAATTGCGGGAAACACCGCCTCCTCTTCAGCTTTGAGGTGCAGGCTCAAAAGAAGGATTCGGCCACACCTCCTCCAGGGAACTACGTCAACGTGCGTACGAATGGTCAACAACATGTACAACCGTAAGTTATTTCGATGCAGCATTCTCTTCACTGTCTTACTTGGAAAGGCACAAAAAAAGGGGGCGAAAAGAGCCAAAAAGCGCCATGAACCGACAAGCTGACAACAGGTCCGAGAGCTGCAGCTGAGAAACAACTAAGATGCTACTTCAAGATTGCTAAGGCTATTTGAAGTATTTGATAAAGGGAAAGTCCTTCCTGATATAAGTTGGTTTTAAAAGAAGCAGAACATAAAAGAAACAGATCTGTGAAGATTTGAGCAAAATACGATAAGAAGTTATGATTTTTTGAAGTTGTAATCAATCAAACACAGATTGGCAGCTGTCGTATCTTGCGAGCTCACCTCCCATTTCCGCTTTACCCCCCCCCCCCCCCAAAAAAAAACAAACAACGAAATCATTAATTTCCATTGCTTCATTACGCAAACCCTTAAAACCTGTGCCGGCCGCACAGAAAGGTTGTTAGCGCTAACAGCCCACTAACAGTACCGATAGCGATGATGTGGCCGCACAGAAGAGTAATGTTAGTCAAATTCACGAACAGCGCTGTTAGCCTAACATTTCAAGGCCGCACAGAAGCTAGCAGTAGTGGTAATGTTTTAACAACTCACTAACGGTGCCAGGGGCACCAATAGTGACAATGTTAGTGAATAATTTCTTGCGTGCGCTATAACTTGTCTCTCCTTTTTTTAAATACCAAGTACTTAAACATAGACCTAGACTAATTAAGAATGTGTCGGAGAGCCTGCGGGTGACATATATTTTGCTGATATCGACACGAGGAGACCAAGATATGATCCTTTTCAGGAAGAAAATGAACATGACTTTTTCAATTTGGAGAAAACTCGTTGTATGTTATTTAGTAATTCAATCTCATATGCTTAAAAATACCACATTTAAAATGGTCGAGGAGTTAAAGTTTCTTGGTTTACTTATTGATAATTTCAGGAAGAAAATGAACATGACTTTTCCAATTTGGAAAAAAACTTATTGATAATAAGTTATCTTGGAAACCACAGACTCTGTATCTAAACAAATTACTCTCTAGAAATGTTGGTATTATAAACAAATTGAAATATTTGTTTCTTTCTCATGTATTACTCTTGTTGTATTCCACCTTGGTTCTACCCTACATAAATTATGGCATTCTAGCTTGGGGCAACTGTACTAAGTCTCAGTTGGATAGACTCTCAGTTATACAAAAACGGGTGATGAGAATAATTTTGAAAAAACCTAGACTAGCTCCGTCTAAAATATTATTCTTTGGAAATAAATCGTTGAGACTAAACGATTTGTTTTATTACCAGTTAGGCAGTTTAATGTATCAAGTACGAATTCATGAATTGCCTCAGGTTTTACAATCAATGCTTACAACGAATGATGGAATACATAGGCATTCTACACGACAATCATCTTTCTTTCATTTACCACTTCTTCGTACTCAGTTTGCCCAGAAAACATTAATCTAAACTGGGCCCTTCTATTGAAATCATCTTGATTTAAATCTAAAGCAAGCTTCCTGTCTTAAATCTTTTAGAAGAAATCTTAAACGTTATCAAATTAGCTCTTACAGTGTAAGTCCATAACAGGGGCGTATCCAGGATTCCCCAGTAGGGGAGGCAGGCATTATTGATCGCCGTCCTGGGGGAGGGGTCTAAGGGGAGGGGTGCCCCCTCCCCTTTGGAAAATTCTTGCTTCTGAAGAAGGGCTGAGATGCAAAATAATCCTATATGTGACCAATTTTGAAGCTTTTTTAATGAACAACTTTTTTTTTTTTAATTTTACGACGGTCAATAGGGGGGCGCGCCTGTTGCGCCACCCCCTGGATACGCCACTGCATAACAACTGTACAGTATTTGGTTTTCTGCCTGTGTCTAAACGGAACATAAACAAAAACTTTCCTAAGACATCTTTTTATTCATACTTAATACACATACATGTATTATGTGTATCTGGTTTTTCTACTACTATATAAACCCAATAGGCTGACATTAACTGCTAGTATAATACTAGTTCATAGTATGCTTATTTTATCTTGATGTTTTAGTGATGTTGTGTGTGTATTGTTGTTTTTTCCTTTTACACACGTCTTGTCTCGTCTCTTTATTGCTATACCCTGATAGCAGAAAGTGTGAAAAATGACGTGATATTTACGTCGTGGTTTTCGTCTTTTTTACGTCCTGCAATTACGGCAATAAGACGACAACTTGCACCAACGCAAGACGTCAAGAGAACGTCTTATTTTGACGTCATCTCTACGTCTTCATTCCTCTTCCCTGATACCAGAAAGTGTTAAAAATGACGTGATATTTACGTCGCGGTTTTCGTCTTTTTTACGTCCTGTAATTACGTCAATAAGACGACAACTTACACCAACGCAAGACGTGAAGAGGACGTCTTATTTTGACGTCATCTCTACGTCTTGTACAAAAATTGTTTATAGCACTTGTAGTGTGCTAATTTACCAGCACAAAAATTGTGACCGTGGCGAGCCTCGAACCAGGTTCCGCTGATTGAGAGCCGCTGACGTTACCGATGGACTAACAAATGCTTCTTGCAATCCAGTTTAGTCATGGGAGTCAAGTAGATAACATGAACTATGTGGTGTCGTAAATTCACTATGTAACAATTTCTGCTCTAAATCGTACAATGTGAGTTAGTCTAGCGGTAAGGCCAGCAATTCTCGATCAGCGGACCCTGGTTCGAAGCTCGCCCAAATCATTTTTGGTGAATGTTTAGCAGTGCTGAAATAGCACGTTGTGTGCATTCAATAGCACTCTGAGAGCAGTCCCTATGCATGCCTTCACAAAGTGCTCAGCACTTCAGTTTTTGCAGTGTACAGATGACGTCAATATAAGACGTCCTCTTGACGTCTTGCGTTGGTGCAAGTTGTCGTCTTATTGACGTAATTACAGGACGTCAAAAAGACGAAAACCACGACGTTAATATCACGTAATTTTTACCACTTTCTGCTATCAGGGTACATAATTACATACATGTATTTCTTAATTCTCTCTGTTATTGGGGAACCTCGTTTTAACAAGCTGTGCTTTTCCTTAGCTTCTCCCATGATACTACTTTTGGGAATTGTTATTATGATATCTGTATTCGAAATTCGGAATGTCATGTTTATTTTGGTCATTTGTCAGCAAATATACATTTTAAAACGTGAATACACAACGCACGCGCACTGTGCTATGCTGCATCAACAAGATTCATCAATCTATACATAGATCACTACGCACACATCATAGATTTTGCCTAACTCTATGGCTCAAATCCATTAACAGCGCTGTAACAGCGCGAGTGTCTAACAGCGCACTAACAGCGCTTTCTGTGCGGTCATCTTGCCCGCGTTGTTAGTGGCTGATTTGTTTGTGACTTGTTAGCGCTAACAAAGCCGCTACCAACAGCGTTTCTGTGCGGCCGCCCCAGGTGTCCATAGCGCGCGGACAAGACGCGGAATGCAAAATTAGTAAATCCGCATTCATTCAGCAACACATCCGCATATTCTTGAAAGATTCCGTTCACTGTCTTTATCACTCCTAAACACTTCCCGGCTTTTCCACACTTTCGGGAGAGGGAAAATTTCCTGACCCCTTGGGCAACTTGTCTGCATTGTCGTGCGGACATCGTCATTGCATCCCGCCTTTCTTTAACCTTTCCGCCTCCTCCGCAAACGCTTCTGAAAGCTTCCGCGGTGCGGGCAGCTTCGCGAATGACGGCTACCAGGAGTGAGAAAAAAAAGTCGGCGCCGAATTTGTAACCTTGCATTTTTTCCTGATATTGTCCGCATATCTAAATGGTTGACGGAAAATCATCCTGATATTCCTAGTCCGTGATTTTACCACTCCTGGGGAGCGTTTCATCAATCGTTTTGTCTGTGATTTTTACCGACAACTGTTATAAGCTACTGAAATCCTTGCATCTGATTGGCTGAGAACAAATTTTTCAGTAAAAATCACTGACAAAATGCTTGATGAAACACTCCCCTGGTGTGATCCTAGATGATTGTGCCCGCGCTGTCCTGCTACGATCAGCATTTTCCGCGGCATTTCGCGACCTTCCCGATTGATTCCTAGGACAATCCCATCTATGACTGCAGTCAATACGCAGAGATTCGTAGTAATGTCCCAAGAAACGTTGATTTACACACTTTTTCCGCGTCTGGGGCGGAAAGAATGCCGAAATGACATAATTTGCTTCCGCCAGGATCTATGAAACAAAAATGTTCCTTCATCAGAAACTACAGAGCCAAAATTGGGAGAGGATCTCGCAAGTTACGTCAAGGAGTTGCCAATATGTGTTTGATTGATTACAACTTCAAAAATTCATAACTTTCTTATTTCTTATCTCTTTTTGCTCAAACTTTTACTAATCTGTTTCTTTCATTTTTTTAAATCAAAGTTTATTCTAAATATCGGTAAACGGACTTAAAGTCACAAAATATCAATGAGAATGCAGTTAGTGATGATCGATCCATGCAGAAACCGGTGTCAGGACAACAGGTGGCTCTTTTCGTCTTTGAGTATTATGACTGCAGTCTCTATTCGGCATGTTTTCTGCTCTTTTTGGCCCTTACCGTCTCTTCTTCAGATTTTAGTCGGATCCTTCCTTATGTTGTTTGCCATTAATAAACGTCAGGGTGTCAATCCACCGTGAAGATGGGGGAAGAGGGTGGGGGTAACTGACTGCTCCACTTCTCGTTAAGATCAACACCGCTGCGTCTTCGTTAATGAAGTGGTTTAATCAAAATAGAACCCTCTTTCTATTCATCTATGATCTCATCATCTATAATATATAATTTGCCTTTTCTGTCATCTCGAACAACGTTATTTTCCCCACCACATCAATCGTACTCTCGTCATCTCCCTATCGACATTTTGTCCCCCTTTCCTTGGACTTTAATACTTCCATTCTTTCGTCTATACTGTGTTTGTCTTTATTTACCATTTCGTACTACATGTATATGTTATGAATGGAATAATATCATCACCATGTATGTTATCATTAAAATATTATTCTAAATATCTAAATGGAGGTGTCATGGTATGTGAATAGGTCACCGGACTATGAGGCGAGTCGTACGGGGTTCGACTCCCTGTAACATCACTAATGTCCTTTTAATTAGCAAGACATTCATTGTTAATCTACATTTGCCTCGCTCCACCCAGGTAAAAGAAATAGGTTCCTGGGGACCATTTCATCAAGTGTTTTTGTCAGTGTTTTTACTGACAAATTTGCTCTCAGCCAATCAGATGCAAGGATTTCAGTAGCTTATAACAGTTGTCGGTAAAAATCACTGACAAAACGCTGGATGAAATGCTCCCCTGGTATATGGTAGGAAGAAATTCCTTGAATGCTTGAAGACTGATGACGAGATACTTTAGGAAATTGTGACCATATTACAACCATCATTATTATCAAGTATTATAATGTTTCTCTTTTTATTCAATCTTGTTATTAATGGTAGTTTTAAGGCCCTGAAGTGGTGGGCTCCAAACGCCCTTTCAGGTATACCTCAGATTGTCTGCGGATTGCGTGACGACAGACGTAAAATCATCAAAAAAGTTGACTACATAAGGACCGACCAACTGCCGGCAACGAAATACGCTCAGGTGAATATAGTTTTTCCCGTCCATTTTAACACTTTCTTCACTTAATTTCATCATTGTTCACTTCAATTTCGTCCTGATAAAAATTAGTTTGAAAGACGCTTTGACGCAACTGATTGCAAAATGACGAAATTGATTCATGCAATCCAACGTTGGCAGCCTTGGATGGCGAAATTGATATGACTTCGACGAAAGTACATGTAGATGCAATATTATGAAATTGATTGGACAAAGTTCGAAAATGAATTGCCTAAGACAAAGTTGATCACGAGACGTGCAAGATGACGAGATTTCGGGACGAAATTGAATGAAAAGGAAAAAAAGAATATGAGAAGATGACACGCACAGCCCAAAGCCCCCCCCCCCCAAAAAAAAAAATAAAATAATAAAATAAATAAATAAATAAAATAAATAAATAAATAAATAAATAAAATTAAAAATTAAAAATTATAAAAAAAATTATTAAAAAAATTATAAAAATAAAACAAAATTTAAAAAAATAAATATGAATAAATACGTTAAAAAAAATCAAAGCATTTTCCCGCCCACTAAGACCGGTGCCCCCTCCCTTACCCTATCTTCACCGTCGCTACACCATTGCATACCTAATACATTCAGGTTGTGGAAAGCATTTTTAAAATTTTATTCTTTTCAACTCCATAGAACAAGTGGCAACCAGAAGCTTGCATCAAGAAAATGGAATCCCTTCTATCTCAGATCAAGGAACTGGTTCAAGATGATGACGCAAAGTAAGACTTAAAGGGAGTGGCAAGTCGTAATCCACGGGCCTGAGCAGTTGGCCTGACTCGGGGAAATTCGGATACAATCAGGTCCAATCGTGCGCTACCGAAGGAATGGTATTGCCGGATTCATCGCGCGATCGTTAACTCAAATCCCTCCATACGCAACCGACCAATGAGATTGAAATACTGGAATAAAGAACGCGCGATCTTGTTTACTCAAATTTGGGTCAATGTGCGAACTTTTATTAGCTGCGCACGATAAATTGAAGTCGCTTTGAACTTTGATCCAGAGAAAGGAGCAGCCAACTGTAAAAGCGCCCATAGATCGCGACTTGTCGCTCCCTTTAATAGACAAAGAGAGTGGTTAATTCTAGTAGCTAATGACAACTGATTATTGGACTGAAACATTACGTGACAGGTAAAAGAATATAGGCCTATAGATTCGCCCCCCCCCCCCCCCTCCCCCCCCCCCCCCCCCCCCCCCCCCCCCCCCCCCCCCAAGTTCGGGATAAAGCAGGTTCATTTTGAAAAAAAAAATCACATTTTAACTGTTGTAGGTTGGCTTGGGGTGACACTTTAATTCGACCACTACCCCTAATCCGTCCTTACGCACCTTATCACCTCCCTAGATCCACCTGTCATCCTATACCCACACCACACTAGATCCACCCATCCATTTTCCCACCAATCTTCCCTGATCCACCTGACTACTACTACCACCCTCGTTCACTGACCACTACCCCTCATGTATAGTGTGTACCTCTGCCGCACAACTCGAGTGCGCTTCTTAAATGAGTTGCATGAACCATGGGCGTTGTGGCGTGCGCCTGTAATCCAGCTACCAGTGGAAGTTATAAACTGATTCAGCGGACCCAGGTTCGAGACTGAGTCACGTCTTTCGGATGGTGACGTTAAAGGTCGGTCCCAGACGTAAATAATCATATCTGATTGATACACGTCTGTAAAAACCCAATTACACACACACACACACACATTGATTAGCCTTCTGGATCCTTGGTGTTTTGGCTGGTTATTGTTCACATTTTGCATGTTATATACAAAAACCCTTCCCTGATCCACCTGACTACTATACCCTACCCTATCCCTCGATCGTTCACCCGACTACTACCCCTCATCCTCCCCTCATCCTCCCCTCATCCACGAAATGAGCTCACCACCTTCCCGCATCCTCCCTTTTATCCACTTCACCACCACCCCAGATCCGCCCCCTTCATCCTCCTCATCATCACCTAATCTTAGCCTTATTCCCCTCATTACAATCACCATGATCTTCTTACCCTTATTACCTCATCAACACCCCTGATCCGCTCTCATCCACTTCCCCGTGTCCTTATCCATCCCTCAACCGATCAGCACCACTCATTCCCCTGATTCATCAATAATTGTTGCATGTTGTCTCATATTAATTTTCTTCATAGATCGTAATCTAAATATACTAATCATAGTTTCTCCTTTGTTTCGTTTACCTACCCCTTTGAATTCATCTCGCTCACCCCCCCCCCCATTTCTCTCTCTCCCTCTCTCTCTCTCTCTCTCTCTCTTATATCCCCCACCCACCACCATCACCACCCGTCACCACCATCACCCTTTTCTGCATCTCAGTTCTGTCTATGAGCTCGTTCTCGAGCGTGTTGAAGGAGGCCAAGGGACAGAACAGCGTCTACGAAGCCGAAGGTTCGTCTTCAAAGGAAAGCGAGCAGACGATTTCACTCTGTTCGACAAGTCACTAATCCAAGACATACTCGGGCGCAACTAAAACACCGCGACACTGAACAACAGACAGTGCATGCAGTCACCGATGAAATATTACACGGTTCAAAGAATGATATGGATAAATACATAAGCGTATAGGGGCACAATTATTATGCGATTTTGATAATCAAAGATATGGGCAGTTATTATTCAAAGATACGGATAAAAGCATATATGTAAAGGCACAATTTCGCCAAATTTTAACGTTCCCGTTGCTATATTTTGTGAGTTATGGAAGGGACCGAAAAAATGCCGACCCTTTTTTATAGCGACAATGTCATTTTTGTCTTTGAAATAATACAAATAGGATAATATTTGAAGGTAGAGGTACGTATGAACATAATTATATGGGCACGATTTCGCCAGCGGGTTTTGCGAGGTATGGAACTGAGCCTGGGAACCAAAAATTTGACCTTGTTCTAAAGTGACAAAATGACAATAACGTTGTCATTAATATTACAATTATGATATGAAAATTACAAATAGACCGACAAGCTGCCCGAATATTGGTGTTCTCAAAATTCTCGGGAAGGGGGGGGGGGGGGGGGGGGGCTGCAGCCCTGCTTCACGTGCATTTGGATAAGAATGACCACTTCATTAGATAAGCCGGGATTGGTTCCAAAATTGTATAGAGCCTAATGTTGGCGTATATAATATAGTTAGGATAATGACAGTTTTCATTGCCGGAGTATAGAAAATTGTTTTAAAAAGTTGTAATTTGTTATTAGATGTAGTTATTTTGTAATAAGTGAAATTAGAATATATTGATCACGGTGTGAAGATATTATTGGATGAAAGGTGTGTCTAGAATATGCTGCGATTACATGCAACTAAAATTGAAATTGAACATTGTTTCGACCAATCAGAATAACCTATTTAGCGCTCCCCCTCTCTCTCTCTCTCTCTCTCTATCGCGTTTTATCGTATCTTTTAGTCAAGAGGTCTTGTTGGAGTACTATCAAACTTTATATACTTCAAAGTATATAAAAATTTCATATAGGCTTACTTCAAAAGTATATTAATGAAAATATATGGTCGAAAGGTCTTTTTGCGAATAGTCGACAGGCGAATAATTGTAGTCGAAATAACGGAATCAAAATTGGCCATTGTAAAACTATAAGCCTTTATTCTCATAATGCACATAATTATAGGATTATTCGTGAAAAGTTCATTCCATTACTAGTATGGAATGATCTCTTTTATTCGTTATAACCGAGCTCACTGGAGTTTAAACAATTGATTTTTTTTAATTAATGAAAATAGACCTGGAATGAAGGTCATTCCTAATGGTTTACAGATTGGCGTAAATACTTAAAAACTGACCGACAAGTGCCATTAAAACGCATCCAAGAGGATTTACTTTTATATAGTATGTGTATATTTAGGAGTTTACATCACTTTATAAGGACTTTCAAAGTTCCTTCTTCACGATACTGCAGATTTTATGTCTGTTAATATTATCCTGATAAGTTTCCTTTATAATTCAGGACCTATGAAGGATGGCGGGGGGGGGGGGGGGGGGCTTTAAATCGTCGACAACTGCGTAAGAACAAAATAAAAGGCAATTAGAAAGTGTATAAAGGTTTTTTTCTGACTTGCACTGTACATGACCTGTATATCCTTGTGCATGTATAGGATTGCTTGTTAAATTTTATATTATAGTACATACATTTTTTCTGATCCCGAATGTTACTGTTATAGTCCTATTGTGAATTTCTGCGCATTTCTGTGTTATCGAGCATGTTTTAACCGATTCCTATATAGTTGATGATACAGTGAAACATTTAATGGCTGCAACCTACAACTTTTGTTTACAATAAAAGAAGGGAAAGATGAGTAAAAGCAGTGTCATTATTTTATGTTCATTTTTGTTTATATCTCCTGGATGTATGAGAGTACATTCCTTCTGATGGATTTTCTTTTTAATGTGGCCTGAAAAGAATTGTGATCATTATTTTTTTCCCCTCTTTCTTTCAGTTTTGTGTCGAGAACTGCTTGTCTCCTTAAATTTCCACTATAAGACCCACTCAATAATTTATGTTCAAAATTGGCTCATATGAAGTGCTTTCCGCCAATAACAAAAAGCTTGTTCTAATTAACATAATGTAACATTGATTTATATGATTTATATGATTTTTGGTCAACCGTTACGTCATCAACCTAGTTTGTTTTTTCTATGTCTATTGTACACTGTAACCAATAATTGTAAGTTTCATTGATTTGCTATGTACGAAGTAAACCTATACATTTTATTTTGTTGGAAGTGGAAATAAATGAAATGAAAAATGAAATGAAATGAAAAGTAACCGAAATTTTGATAATTCAAGAACATTATATAATTGGAGGAAGCCAGGCAACTGAAACATTCCTTGAAAATTTTTATAATTTATTTTGGGCGTTAAAGTTTTCAAGATTTCTAACAATAAACTAAACTTGAATTTGAATTTGTGCTGGTTAAAAGGTGATATCAGGGAAAATTTGGGGGGTCACTCCCCCTCATCACCTCTTTCTAAGAATATGCTGGATCTGCCCCGCCAGTAAACCATGAATTTACAAAGTACAACCCGGGTAAAACTAAGAATTATAAGAGACCTGTTCAAGATGGAAGAACAATTTCGTTTGTGAAATTTATTGAAATAAAGATAGTAATGATATGGTAAATGACGGTAAGTTTGTTGAATATTTTCAATCCTTTTGGCTGCTTATCATGATCTCTTACAGTGTTATCGGACCGGGTGAATGCGGGCCTTATATTATTAAAGGGAAATCTAACCTTAACGGCAAGTTCTCTGAAAGAAAGATGAAATCAGAGAAGCAGATTGGTGAAAGTTTGAACGAAATCGGACAAGAAAGTTATGATTTTTTGAAAGTTGCAATCACTATACATGATTTATGGGAATTTCAAATTGGCCGAATAGGTAATGTCACTGTGATGTAGTTGCAAGGGGACAACTCCCCCATTCGCTCCAACACACAAAATGACTAAAATTTCATTTTTTTCCCCAAAATGTATTACTCATCAGCAGGATCTTTTTCTTTCATGGGGACATAATTATGCTATCTCCAATATATTTGAGTACTGCCTTGAGGGTAAAGGCGCTTCGGAGAAAACCGCAAATTAATGATATTTCTGTGCACGACAAACGGGATGGTTGTCCACAAGAATCAAGGCCGTACGCAGAAATTTTTTCCTGGGGGGGGGGGGGGGGGGGCAAGATGATCGCTTTTTATTATTGGATCATTTAAAAGTCTAAAACCCTACGGCCTAAAACGTACGGCCTTGACAAGAATGTCACAATCGCCTCACCAAATTGCCAATTTGAGATTCACATACATGTAGTGATCTCATTTTTCAAACATCCATAACATTCTTACATTTCCTTTTCCGATTTCTTTCAAACTTTCACCATCCTGTTTTTTCTTATTTTTCTGCTTTCACACAAATCATGTTATTACCAAATTTGGATTGCCATTGATGCTATCTTGTAAATACAGGAGGATCTGAATGAACATCGTAAGGATAACAGGGTCGAAATGAACATAACAAGTATTACATTATGAGAGCGAGAGCTAGAGCTGCAGAGAGCCTGAGAGAGAGAGAGAATGAGAGGGAGGCGGGAGAGAGAAAGGGAAAGAGAGAGAGAGATTAAAAAAAAAAAAAACCCCACTGGGCATCGTTTCATGAAACAGTCATAAATACAAGTTCTCCGAAATCCTATATTGAAACGCATGTAATTAGGGATGTCGGCGAACTTGTATGACCGTTTGATGAAACGTTGCCCTGGCTTTTAGTTGTTACCTATACGTATAAACGAGTGTCCTAAATACCTGTATTATAATATTCCTATAGTGAAGTTTTAATCTTGGTATAGTGAATTTCCCAAGGCTTCCTTTTAGTGTTTGACAAAAGGAAGTAGGTTATCTGAAGACCTGTCAATCTTCATGACAATGCACATTCATTATTCGTGCGTAGTGTAAAGGAAATCAATAAAACAGGAGCAAAATTTTAATAATCAATCCAATTTCTCTGCCCTACATGCTAAAAAGGGCAATAATGATTTAAAAGAAATTAGTGAATAAAACACTCAAGAGAACATTTCGGAATTATATACCACAGAAGGCACAGATTATTATTCCAAAAATCATAATTATCGGCACTGCACCGTAGATGGCAGCAAACTCGATTCAGCAACATGGCGAACTTCGAGGTGCCTTCGTGGTAAGAATAATTTTTGATTTGGTCGAGTCCTTTTTGAAATTCCGATTTGCAGAATTGCGTACAGTTTCATGTATTATATGTAATCATATGATTCACTGAATTTTCATATAATTGAGATATAACGTGCTCATATCTTTATAACTGAAGAGTGAACATGATTTAGCTTTTGTTGACGGCCACGCAGGGGCAGGGCCGGGGTCGACCGGGGCTTGGGCCGGCCAGCCACCGCTCCCCTTCGTGGCAGGGCCAGGGACCTACCGTATCGCGACAGGCATGACAGGGTCTCCGGGGCATACATGTAATGACAGATATGAATTATGATGTAGCCTGTACTAGGAAGTGTGTGTGGAAAAGAACAAGATCACTACTCTAGACTGAAATAACCGTCATGGGGAAATCTTTAATATTTCTGACAATTCTCAACTTTCCCCATAGACAGACGGTACACCTAGCCAGGATTGGCTTCGTGAATGTAAAAAAAAAAAAAAAAATTGGCTATACGCCTTGTACATCACAAAGCCAGGCGTTCTTACCCAGCAATCTAATTGTGCACAGGTTAGCAGGCCTGGAAAATTCCCTGAAATAACACTTTTCTGATACCTTCACCTTCACCACAGCATTTCCTCCTAGGAAAACATTTAGAATTAGAATGTCTTTTTGATCGTACATATTTTTACCAAAAAATCCAAAAAAGATCATAAGAAATTTCCGAGAACTCACCAGTGTTTCTGTGTATCCATGCCTCCTCTTGTCATGCAGATATGGCATGACAATGGATACCCACAAACACTGGTGAGTTGAATGCTCGCAGACTTAGAAGTTAGAGGTCGTGACCGTCGCCGAAATGTACAGCCCGACATGGACATACATACATGTAGTGATGATTCTGTGAGTGAATGGTTCCATGAATGCGTTGGATGTGAGGGCGACCTCGGCTTCATGCGGCGAAAAGCAAAGCCCAACTTAAATTAGAGGGAAGCTTGGGTTCTGGGAAAGGTAAAAAATAGTTTGTGAGCTTTCGCATTCTTTTTATGTTAGTTTGGAAGATTATCATTAGTAGAATGTCACCTCAAAAGGATTACTCTTTAAATGCCCTCACATTCAAAATATGACAAGAAACAGCTGAAATGTTCGGGCTGAACAATTGTGTGTAGTCTCATATAAATACACATTTTTTCTGTGTGCAGTGCATCCCTCAGTAGGATTGAGTCAATTTCTTATAATTTTTGTGATTCCCAAGTCTTACAGCATACACCTATTCTTATATAATCAACCTTTCCCAATTGCCTTGAGAGAGTTTCTTTCACAGTTGAATCTCATGACCAGAACTCAACTTTTATCTTTAAGGTTTCCGGGGTGCAAGCCACCGGAACTAAAACAGATCTAGGGCATTATCATGAGGAAACCACTAACTTGTTAGATCTATTCCCTCCACACAGAATTAATATTGCCATTGGTGTCTTCATTCCCCATCCGTAGACTCTGCATGCAAGTGTGTTCGTGCTTACGAATGAGTGGTTTCCTCAACCATGATATTAATGCCATAAATAACTGCATTTACAAATCTACTTACAATGTAGTCAGAGTCTGCATTAGTTTGCTTTTCTATCAAAAGGGAAAAGGAAAGATGAATATTTGTACTTAAATATTAAGAAAAATCTGTTACACCTGTACCTCACTAGATGGCATCCGATATCTGGGTAATTTCACCAGGTTGGGACACGCTTGAAAATTTTGGATGAAAAAGCTTGTATCATTGAAAATATCAGTAGAATCAATGCAGTTATCTTATGTAATATTAAGATTAGGGTAATCAATCATTTCAAATGTTTCTCTCCATGTGTACACATGATTTATTTTTAAAATACCTTAAAAACCTATAAAATAAATCTGACGTAACATTGACACAGTGTCAATGTTACATCAGAATGTTGGCTTGTCAAGTTTCTCTTTGTTTTTCCTATAACTAACAACTTAAACTTAGCTTATCTGACTCAATATGAACACTCTATCTAAAACACCTGCTTTGATGATATCCAGCATCTTTGTACAAGAGAAATAGCAAATTTGTTACTATTGTGGTGTCATGTTATGTCATCACTCTCATTTTATACTTTTCTCATCTTTCTACTCTTTGTGTACCCCAATTTCTGGAGAAATTACTTTTTTTTTCTGTCCAGATGTATCCTCAAGACAACACATACAAAATGTTTCTAAATCATGCCCAACAAAATAAAAATATTTTCATCTACATCGTTTAGATTTTTCATGTCACACCACAAAGTGGAAAATGTTAAGTCAGAGATTGTTTTATTTTAGAAAATCCACATAAACCCCTGGAATTTAAACATATTAATTATGTAGAAGAGAGAGGATTCTATCTGAAAACCACTTAAGTTTGATGGATAATCCTGTGACTGGACCACAAATTACATACTAATCAGCATGTGTGTGCTGACGTAACATTGACACTGTGTCAGTGTTACGTCAGCATTCAAATTTTGTTTGAAACAAGTTTTCCACCATATTATGATATCAATTATGAAGGATACAGGTTTCATCTGTTGTCGAAGCATGTATTGTAAATATTTATACTTAATACAGTGTATGTCCCTAACTGTTGGTTACATTCCAGAAAAACAAAGGAAATGTGTTTTTCATGACGTAACACTGACACCGCGTCAATGTTACGTCAGAGGCGACACTTTTAATCATATCTTTGTGATAGCTTAACTTTCCTGACTGAAAACAACTTAAAATATTTAAATACTCGGATATGAATATTTTATGAAATAAAAACAAGAAAACCTGCTGATAATTTTAATGATACAAGCCATGTCACACAATTGTGTCCCAACCTGATGAAATGACCCATCTACGATTTGACAAAAAAGTAATTTGATGAAAAAAATGCGTTCTGCTGGCATCGCCGATATTTTTCCCGTCTTGTAGCACCGATTCAAATGACCCAAATTTCCCCCACTATCGGCGGCACCAACGAATTCACACTCGCCTATGGTAGCCCATCATGGCAGTACAGACATATGGGGTACAAATGTGTGAATGACGGGCACAGGTATGTACCGATGTAGGAGGGCTATGCTGTGTATCATTTTGGTATGTTAGGGTCGCGTGTCGGGCAATCGTGGAGCCATCCAAACATGGGGGGCTGATGCTGGTCAAATTCGCCCACACTCTACCTCTAATTTCATAAGCTAGAATGATTGGCAAAACTTAGAGAAAATATATGCCTTTTGCTTTGTATGAGATGTACATGTAGATATCGAGCCACAAATTCATATTGTGTAGAATTTCACCTCTTGAAATTTTTCAACATTGCCTTTGACATGTTACAGTTATCCAGATTCTTATCAAACAATCATGAATGTGGGTGCCCTGCGACTTAGAAAAGACCACTGTAATGCAAAAACTCATGCAAGTAGATCTAGATCTATTTGAGATCTCTTTGCGATCAGTTCAGCTCTCTCAGATAACTCTGCCTCGATTTTCCGCCGAGTCCAAGTTGTTCCCAGTGCTGATGAGGGACACTATACCCGGGTATGTAAGATTAGACTTGAAATCGGACAAGAATTATCTTTAAATTATATCCCTCTAGACTCTAATGCCTAATCTTATAGATTGTAAGCTATATTCTGAGGAATAGGTTCAGATAAGTGTTGCTAAGAAACCTTCTTCACCATTCTCTGAAATTTTTTTTCCAGGGCTGGTAAAGCTCCTGCTGGACTGCATCTGGATGTCATGAAAGAGGGCAAGATGATTGAGGTTAGTAAACTTGGCTTTTGAAACTGCAGGATACTCCTCCAAGGGTTAGGATTAGGGTTACATTTAGGGTAGGGATAAGGGTTTGGGTCAGGGTTAGGTCCTGGGAGGCATTTCATCAAGTGTCTTGTCGGTGATTTTTACCGACAAATTTCCTCTCAGCCAATCAGATGCAAGGATTTCAGTAGCTTATATCAGTTAATTGTAAATTGTCAGTGAAAGCAAGTTTCGTGAAACAGGGCCTGTTGTCAAGTTTAGGGTCAGGGTTCCTGGGTTGTTCTGTATTTTTAGATGTCAGGACAGAGGGCAACATAATGGAGGTCAGGAAATCTAGATATCATTGAAGAGGTCATCAGACTGAGGTTGAAATTATATTTTTAATTTAACATGCAATGTATGATGCATATTTATTGCTAATATATTTATTAATTGAAAGATCCAATATATTAGTCAAAAAGTGTGACAGAAGTATACCCTTGTAAAATACTTTTGGCCTGTCCTTATTAGTTTGTTGTCTAAGAAGCATGATATGTTACAGAGATAATTTGGGGATTACTTGACCATTGAACATCTACAACATGATATTTGCATAATAGCCCGCTTCAGTAATGTATACAAATTCATGCATATATATTCTCTGAGCACCTTGTGACGAGCTATTCCATGAACCTGCTTTTTACAAATGAGCCTCAATGCTTGGAATCCAGTTTGCATGTACTGTAGCTATGTCCAGCAAACTTTCAGGTTGTCAATAACAACCTTTGTTTGAAAGGTATGCATAAAATTTGCATACATTACCGAAGCGGTCTATTACATGGATGTAATTCTTATCAACATGCTTTGTTTCAGAAAATGATGGTTGATGAGAAAAACTGTTATTACTTTGGTCGCAACTCCATCGTGTGCAACTTTGTCCTGGATCATTCCTCATGTTCCCGTGTTCATGCTGCTCTACTCTGGCACAAGCATCTCAACAGATCATTTATCGTCGATCTAGGAAGTAGTAAGTAAATCGATGAAGAGAGTCATCTGAGTAAAAGCCACCGCACACTATACAATCCGTCTGCGATCCGATTTCGAAAGAAAATGTAATAGCATTCAGGGGCGTATCCAGGATTTCCCAATAGGGGGGGCACCAGGAATTATTGATCGCTGTCATGGGGGAGGGGTCTTTGGAAAAATTTGCTTCTGAAGAAGGGCTGAGATGCAAAATAGTGCTATATGTGACCAATTTTGAAGCCTATTTAATGAATAATATTTTCAATTGGTATGAAGATTTTTTTTTTTGCTGTTTTTTTTTTTTTACGACGGCCAATAAGGGGGCGCGTGCCTGTTGCGCCCCCCCCCCCTGGATACGCCACTGGTATTTGATATAAACATTTAAACACGTAAAATATTTTTGACTGAGGTTCTGAATAGTCGTATAAATAGTAAAATTGAATATACAGCCTATTGCGAAGTGTACAGTCGGAGGAAAGGACAAATCGGCTTCCAATCTTAGTGACGTCAGTGCAGTCCTACTGCTGTCTGTGATTTGAAACTGATTGGCCCTTATTCCAGGTATAAGGCTGACAGTGTACCAAAATTTTATGTTTAGTATTTCATATTATTGTTCAAAACCTTAATCAGGTAGATTTTATATGTCAAAATGCCCACATTTAAGGCTATTACGAATATATTTCCAAAATCAGATCGCAGTCGATCATAGAGTGCGCGGTGGGCTTAAAGATCACATTACAAGAAAATCACAAATATGGCAATTAATGTATCACTAGAAACTGGGAGGCTTACAGATGGCAATCGAATAAGTTTGATGTCAACTGCGTATCTGATGATTATAAAAACAATATAAATAAAAGCTCTTCTAAGCATCTGGAATATCAGAGGATTCGCCAGAAATATAGCAATGTTTTGATGTCGTCACACTAGGGATCGATCCTGCTTAAGCAGACGACGTCCTATTATGAATGAACGTAATTGCAATGCAATTATTTATCAAATTATAAAGAGTTTGGTATTTTTAAACATGACCTTATTTCACATATAGCGATGTTTTGATGTCGTCACACTAGGGATCAATCCTGCTTAAGCAGACGACGTCCTATAATGAATGAACGTAATTGCAATGCAATTGTTTATCAAATTATAAAGAGTTTGGTATTTTTAAACATGACCTTATTTCCACCATTCTAAAAGGGAAAGTGAAACTGATTCTGATAACTAAAACCGTTTGATTGTAAATACACAGAAGAAGGGTCAATGATCAATGAAATAAACCCCATTTCCAAATTGAAAAGCCCTCCGAATAATAGCACGGATGGTATTCGTTCCCTTTTGAAACGCCGAACATGCCCTGGTGCAAGCAGCTGAAAATACAATGGCGTCTTATTTTGTTTACAAGTGACTGATTCCTTTTTTAGCTCACCTGAGCCTATGGCTCGAGTGAGCTATTGCGATGGAAATTTGTCCGTCGTCCGTCGTGCGTCGTGCGTCGTCCGTCGTCCGTTAACTTTTTACATTTTCATCTTCTTCTCCAAAACCCATGATCGGAATTCAACCAAACTTGGTAGGAATCATCCTTAGGGGTAGGGGACCCAAAGTTGCTAAAATGGTACGTGTGGCCCCCAGGGGGGCCCAGGGGGAGGGCCCCCAATTGTAAAAGCTATGTAAATTTCAAACATCTTCTTCTCCAGAACCAGGCATAGCTCAGACTTGGTATTTTGTATGGAGATAACTCTATAGATGAAGAATGAATGTTGTTCATGAAATTTCTCTGAGTGGCCCTATAGGGGCGGTAGGGGTAACATACTGGAGGGGGGGGGGCGCTGCCAGGCAAAATGTACATTCTGATCTTCTTCTCCAAAACACATGATCGGAATTCAACCAAACTTGGTAGGAATCATCCTTAGGGGTAGGGGACCCAAAGTTGCTAAAATGGTACCTGTGGCCCCTAGGGGGGCCCAGGGGGAAGGCCCCCAATTGTAAAAGCTATGTAAATTTCAAACATTTTCTTCTCCAGAACCAGGCATAGCTCAGACTTGGTATTGTGTATGGAGATACCTCTATAGATGAAAAATGAATGTTGTTCATGAAATTTCTCTGAGTGGCCCTGTAGGGGCCCTGTGGGGGTAACATACTGGGGGGGGGGGGGGGGCGCTGCCAGGCAAAATGTACACTCTGATCTTCTCCAAAACACATGATCGGAATTCAACCAAACTTGGTAGGAATCATCCTTAGGGGTAGGGGATCCAAAGTTGCTAAAATGGTACGTGTGGCCCCAGGGGCTCTATAGACTCTATAGATGAAGAATGAATGTTGTTCATGAAATTTCTCTGAGTGGCCCTATAGGGGCGGTAGGGGTAACATACTGGAGGGGGGGGGGGGGGGAGGGCCCCCAAGTATAAAAGCTATGTAAATTTCAAACATCTTCTCCAGAACCAGGAATAGCTCAGACTTGGTATTGTGTATGGAGATTTTTTTTTATGGGTGGCCCTATAGGGGGTCTGTGGGGGTAACATACTGGAGGGGGGGGGGGGGGGGGGTGGGGCAAGTTGTCCGCCATCCATTAACTTTTTACATTTTCAGCTTCTTCTCCAAAACCGAACTTGGTAGGAAGCTCAGACTTGGTATTGTGTATAGAGATACCTCTATAGATGAAGAATGAAAGTTGTTCATGTGCTAGAGAGAACATGCACCAAATGCGAATTGATCCACCTCAGGTGAGCGTCGTGCCCCCTGGGGCTCTTGTTTTTTTTTACGCTGCATTTTTCATCAAAATAATACCATACACGAAGTTAAGAGTGAGGCAACAGACTAACATTAAGACTGACGCTAGTCAAGTAAGAGAAATAAGTGAAGAGGAGATGACAAAACAGGCACTGAAAAATGTGTAAGATGTTATGGGACATCGTCTGCTTAGACAGGACTGGTCCATGGTGTGTCGTCACACATCTCAGCAGCGTTCGAGGAGCTCTTCTGCTGCTATATCGGGGACTGTATTTTACCGTTTTATAATTGATAATAATCATTACTTCAAATGTTTGCAAGCGTTGAATTTGGATAACCTTGTTTAATTTATGCCATCTATGCAATAAAAAGTATTAAGCCAATATTTACTTTGATGGAATTTTCTTGTAATGTGATCTTTAATATCTGAAAATAAACACACAAGTATATCTGTTAAATGGGCTTCTTTACTGTAAACATTGCATGCTTTTTTCAGACCAATGTGCATGCTTTCAGTTAGACTGTCTACTGTAGGTTTTAAAACACATGCTCCAGGGACAATAATTTATCCACCGCCAGTAACCCATTTTAACCCATAGTAGACCACTGTCTTCTTTTAGTGAAACTCATGCAGTATCTTTTGATCCAAAATGCTAGGAATTACATGTTATACAGGAGCAGAAAGAGAAAAATTCAATGAGAATTTTTAGTCCATTTTTAATGCATTACGTTTTCCTGTTCTCGAATAAGAGGGATATAATTGTAACTAATTATTAAAATCTCTAAATTGGCAATGCAGTGTAAATCACAATTTTCATGTGCAAACTGGCAATTTTTTAAAATTAAATTTTGCAATTTTCATTTACATTGGTTCATTTAATAAGAACTTTTATGTTTTCAAACTATGAAGGAATTGAATATACAGTAAGAATAACTGTTGCCAATTTGAGGAGGGAAAGCTGAATGATTTACTAGTAGACCATCAGAAAACTCTGAACGGCTATGGGTTAACTGAATACCTATATTCTATCCTGGCCAACACGATACCTATCCCTAACCTTACCCCTAAACCTAACCTAAAACCCAATTCCAACCCTTATCCTTTGCCAATGTCGTTGATGAAATTGTTTCATATGATTGTATATGATGTTGTATATGATGTGTGTAAACACATCTGCACTTTATTGTTTTATCTGTTATTTCTATTACTGTAACACAATTTCGTTTTCATCATCAATTTTATTATACATGTACATGTATATTGATTTCCCAATTAAAATAATAATAATAATGTTGATATTGTAAGTTACTGTTATTATGATTATTATTATTATTATTATTATTTCATCAGCTCATGGGACATTCCTAGGTTCAATCTGTCTCGAAATCAAGAAGCCTCAGCAGGTCCCGGTGGACAGCGTGATACGGTTTGGTGCTTCGTCTCGATCTTACATCCTGAGGGAGAAACCGCAGACGGTATCTGTAGGGGTTAAACCATCCGATGCGGACGTCCTGGATAAGAGTGAAGATGACATGTCTACCGGTTTACTTGGACTACCAGAGGAAGAGAATGAACTTGATGTAAGTAGCACCATGTCCGCATACCTGGTTGTTGAACAGGCTGATTAGACTGGGTGTAAGCATGTGAACCATACGCTGAAGAAATCACCATAATTCCGCACGTTTTTGTGACAACACTTCTTGGTTGAATTTCAGTATAATTTTGTTTTTTTCTGGTTTTATGTTACAATCCAGGTGCCTTAGATATAGGCATGTATTCATAAAGGCATGTGAAGTTAACCTGGGGAGCGTTTCATCAAGCGTTTTGTCAGTGATTTTTACCGACAACTGTTATAAGCTACTGAAATCCTTACATCTGATTGGCTGAGAGCAAATTTGTCAGTAAAAATCACTGACAAGACACTTGATGAAACGCTCCCCTGGTTTTTAACTTCATTCCCTGATGTATGGAGTGTCACTTGCCAAGTCCTTTATTCTGTACAAATTACTGTAATTCTTTGAAAAAATGAATGCAGGCCTGAAATTGATATGTGAAACTGATTTCTGTATGAAATAACTTTTGTTGTACAGTTATGGAATTATGGCGACCTTTACTTAAAGAGGTTGCCACGTAGCGCTCCATATATCAGTCTACAAATTCTACCACCCGTAAACCTGGACTAAAGTTTTGTTAATTAAAGCTCTTACGTGCATTGATAAAATTGAACTTGTTTTCTATTGCCAGGTTTCCTACAAAATGACTATCAATTACTTTGTTATAAAGAATGCTTGGTCATCCTATGTCATCAAAACTCAACTTGCGTTGGTTTAGTTGGTCATTTCTGCGAGAAATATTGAGATCTTGTTGCTCCTACAATTTCTTAACTGATTTGGTGTGGTGGATTGTAGATAGTAATGTGTGCCTTTGATACATATCTCCTGTCATGCATTGTTCTATTTGTACCATTATGTTCTCATCAGAACCTAACTGAATTCAACACAGCACATAACAAGAGAATAGGCGCTATAGGGTTTGACGAAGCTCAAGAATCACAAAGGACCAAGAGGAAAAGAAGACATTCGCATGTATCCTTTGGAGAAGAGGACGAAGTCATAAATCCAGGTAATGTATTTCATGTATTTAGCAATAGATTTAAACTAGCTTTATCTCGGTCACATGTGGGCTTGTAATGAGATCAAAACATTTCAGTTGTGGTCACGAAAATGCATTAACACAGAGAAAACAAATTCCCCACTGTAAAACCAGGAATGTTTGCAACAACATGATTCTACAGCTATTTTTGTGAGGCAATGTTATTTTTAAAATTTACTACTTTTGCAACCTTAGTCGTGCTCGAAGCAGCAAGATATGTATGCATGATGGCTTCTCATAGAGTCACTTTTGTTGACAAACGCATGACTGCTCTCACGTGGAAAACAGACAATATGAATGAAACAGAGATTGTATGGGAAACCGACATGCATACATTCTCGCTGCTTCAAGCATCACTCCGGTTGCAATACTAGCAAATTTTGAAAATGAAATTGCCTCACACAAAAAGCTGTAGAATCAAGATGCCTACCCAAAATTGATGATCCTTGGTGCCACTTTACCTGGAAAAGAATTTCCTACCCAATTAAACAAAAGCTAATTATATTGTGTCAGAGATGTCGTTGAAATTTGTAGATCTCAGGTGTTGCATTCTTTCTGGGCCACCCTGTATATGTCGTAAACTTAACTGCTTTACTTTCCAATTTCTTTTATTTTTACAGAGGATGTGGATCCATCGATTGGCCGGTTCAGGAATCTTGTATCTGTATCTGTAATCCCTATGAAGGTAAATACTCAAGTGTTAAATTCTGGGTGAAATCAAAATTTTGCTCTGAATCATTAAATAAAGCTCAAAAAATGCTAATTTTTGATCAAGACACTCTTTCCTATATTTTTAGCAAATATACTTGAAAAAAAATATGGTATCAAAATTGATTTCTTATGTACTTTTATTGTATTAAAAATTTCTTATGTATTTCTTTGTTTTTTTTACCTTTCGTTTTTTATTGTTTTTTGGATGAAATTTGTCAGGGACACTTTCCCGAATATAAACAGCATAAAATGAATTAATTTTAATCAGCAAATGTAAAAATATTCATAGATTTCGAAATTTTGGCTGGAAACACATTTTGTATTGAAATTATACATGAAATCACGTTTTTGAGCAATTTTTGGTCTGACGTGCAAGTAGGGTTAATCCATCAGTTTTAGAAACAATTGGGCACTAGACAAGTTCAATGTACATGTATATAAGCACATGGTACAAAATGACCCCTTATTTTGGCAGAATTTTAAACCTGGCGAGGTCCCATATCGTGCATTCTGATATGTATGGTTTTGCCATTTTAGTTACAGATTGGTCATCTCTCTATGTGAATGCTTACTCTTTTTTATTTAATTTTGGGTGAGGTTGAATTAAAAGGCACTTTGGATTAATGATTATTTTTCAATCTTCAAGCAGTTATAATCTTTTTCCCGTAAATGATAATTTCTGCGTTACTTTGAAAATGACTTTACAGATCTTTTCTCATTTAAAAATTCAGGTTAAGCTGACTTCATTAATTAACAAAACTATTTTTTTTCTTTGAATCTACAGAAGAAGAAAATGGAGGATTCATCAGGTCTTGTGGGTGACCCATCGGTAAAGACAATGCAAGGATTTAACTATGGCCCCAATCTTTACGATAACTTACCTTCATCAGCCAATGATCCCAACTCAGCGGAAATACCAACATCACCATCATCTATGGCTCCGTTTGGATCTAGTAGTACCCTGGGACTATTTAAACCTCTCAATCTAGCGCCGGATGTAGAACAAGCACCTCCCATGCCTACCATAAACATTGCACCTACACCGGTACCGGTGGCTAACATCGGACCTGTAGGACCCAAGAAGAAGAAGTATGCAAAGGAGGCATGGCCGGGAAAGAAACAAGCACCCTCGCTCTTGTTATAGTGACAAGTTAGCCCCAGCAACAGACTGATTTGTAAATTGAGTTCATCAGTTTCTTAGAAGCCGCTATCGGTACGTTTGGATCAAGTGGTATGCTTGGACTCTTTAAATCTTGTTAGCATCAGCAGTAGACTGATTTGTAAATTTAATTCAGTGTTTCTTGGGAGGCCCTCTGTGGCTCCATTTGGATCGATTTGGGATTGGTATGATTCAAAAGGAAGTACGCTAAGGAGGTGTGTCCTAGAGAGAAACCAGCACCGTCGCTGTTGTTATGGTGAAATTTCGCCTCGTCAACAAACCTCGTCAACAAACTGAATTGTAAATGGAATTCATTATTCTTTTGGAGGGAAACACTTTGTCACTTCTGTCATTCAGATTTGTTCTTGTTATCACTGCAGAATCATGAACATGACGGACAAAGAGAGTGGACAAAATAAATAACTCCTCATTCTATGCGCCACAATTGCTCTGGTAGACAAAAGAACATCCCTTCACAGTACTGCTATTATCTAAAATAAGTAGAACAGGTGATTATATTCATGCATGTGACACTTGTTGTACATATGTTTACAGAATAGCAGTGAATGGATGTTCTTTGACTACCCCAACCATAGTGACAGGTAGAATGAGGGGTTGTTTATTTTGTCCACTCTCTTTGTCCATCATGTTCATAATGAATGATGTTGCATGTGGTCAGGTTTCACTATGTATGCCTTAGGGATCATTTTTTTGAAATCGTTTGATCAGTTTCAACATTTGCAAATTTGAATTTCAGTTGGTTTAAGGAACCAGATTACGACTGTATCTGTAGGACATTTTGTGCATCCTACATGTATGAATTTATTGCCTAAATTGGGGGAGGAATAGCAGGTGTGGTGTATTGCATTTATAATTAATTTTTGCGAGCGAGCTTGTGCACTTGTCGTCAACATGTAAAGATGTGCTACATGAGTGGTATCAGTTTTAAATAAATTGGCACAAAATAGTATTATTCCATTTTTCATAATAAGAGAATAGAGAGTTTACAATTTTTCTTGCCAACATGAAACGCTGTCTGAATGCCGTTGAATATAGCCGTGTGTTTTAAGTTGACAAAGACACTGTGCTGAAAATGTGTAAAACTGGGACAAGTAAAACATAGCTTTATTTACAAAATATTTGCTGGCTATGAGAGCTCTCAATTGTGGTGCCTGGCTTCTTCGGGTCCGTCAGAGGGGAACAAGAATCAAACAAATTAAAGTATGTCATTTTGTTGACATGTAACTGTAATTAAGAAAGTTTGGCCTACCTACTGTACGTTCTGCTAGTGCTGGGAAACAGAATTTATTAATACAGACAGACCTATGATTTAGTGCTTTCTTACTCTCTGTTAGTTGAATAGCTTGTGGTTCATACAATTGATGCTGCATTTTATCACTTTATAAAGAGATGGTTGAGTTTATATTGTAAAGGTGAAAAATGACTTGTGAGCTTTCTCATTCTTTTTATCTTAGTTTGGAAGAATATGGTAGAAGTTCCCAGAAGAATTGCCCGCTGAAAGAAGATTGCTCTTCCAATGCCCTCATATTCGAAAATAGGAGGAGAAATAGCTGAAAAGTTGGACCACACTTTCATGCCACATGTGTGTGTGAAGTCCCATATACCCATTTCTGTGTGCAGAGCACATAACATCTTATGTACTTTTCTTATGTACTACATGACCTTTCCCAATTGCTCCTAGACAGTTTTTCTTGCACAATGAAATCGCATGACCAGAACTCAAATACAGTCAAACCTGCTTTAGTGACCACCTGTCTATAAAGACCACAATTTTCGTTTCCCTTGAAAAAGTGTTTCTCATTGAAACATGTATTAAAGGAAACTGTACATAAAGACCACCTGCTCATAAAGAACGCTTTTCTTGTCTCCCTTGAGCGGTCTTTATAGACAGGTTTCACTGTACTAAATACTGAAGGTATCAATGAATGGAGCCAATTTCACATTTACAATGAAAATTTGAAATAAAATATACATCTATCGTTGTAACCAGCTGCAATGATTTCATGATCTGAAATTTCTGATTGGATCGATATAATAGGAACCTTTGGCATTGGCATATGTATTTGGGGATGTACTGTGACATTTGCTCTGGTGACGATTGCTCCAATCTTAAGATGTAGGGTTAAGCCACCGCACACTATTCGAGCGGTCTGCAATCCAATTTCGGAATAAAATGTAAAAGGATTTAATATATACATTTAAAGGCAAAGAATATTTCTGATTGAGGTTCTGAATAGTCGTATAGATACAGTACTAGTACAATTTTAAAAAAAGAAGACCTATTACGACTTTTCTAGTCAGAGGAAAGGCCAAATCGGCTCGCGAGTCGTAGTGACGTCAGAGCACTCCTACGATTGTCTACGATTTAAAAATTATTTGGCCCTTATTCCAGATATAAGGCTGACAGCGCACAAAAAACCTCTGTTTAGTATTCATATTATTATTCAGAACCTGCATCAGGTAGATTTTATATGTTAAAAAGGCCATATTTAATGCTATTGCGATTTATTTCAAAAATCGGATCGCAGTCGATCGTATAGGCATTAGGGAGAGGGTTGCAACTGGGTTCTAAGTTAGAAATAGGGTTTTAGCGTTACGTATAGGGTTTGGTAATAGGTTGAAGTTGGGAATTCTGTTTGTAGAATATTGACTGTGGAGCAGTTGTCTCTTGAGTGTTATGTTGTAGAACCAGTTTGGAAGTAAGGCGTGAGAGATTAAATAACAATGTGCTGTAGCAAGCAATAGAACTCTTTAATATAGGGGAGACATGGGAAGACTGGATTTGGTGTTTCCTTTTCCTTTTAAAGATCACATTGCAAGAAAATTTCATCAAAATAAATATTGGCTTAATACTTATTATTGCATAGATGGCATAAATTATACAAGGTTATCCAAATTCAACGCTTGGAAACATTTGAATTAATGATTATTATCAATTATAAAACGGTAAAATACAGCCCCGATATAGCAGCTGAAGAGCTCCTTGAACGCTGCTGAGATGTGTGACGACACACGAAGGACCAGTCCTGTCTAAGCAGACGATGTCCCATAACATCTTATACATTTTTCAGTGCCTGTTTTGTCATCTCCTCTTCACTTATTTCTCTTACTTGACTAGCGTAAGTCTTAATGTTAGTCTGTTGCCTCACTCTTAACTTCGTGTATGGTATTATTTTGATGAAAAATGCAGCGTTAAAAAAATAAAGGAATCAGTCACTTGTAAACAAAATAAGACGCCATTGTATTTTCAGCTGCTTGCACCGGGGCATGTTCGACGTTTCAAGAGGGAACGAATACAATCTGTGATATTATTCGGAGGGCTTTTCAATTTGAAAATGGGGTTTATTTCATTGATCATTGACCCTTCTCCTGTGTATTTACAATCAAACGGTTTTAGTTATCAGAATCAGTTTCACTTTCCCTTTTAGAATGGTGTGAAATAAGGTCATGTTAAATATACCAAACTCTTTATAATTTGATAAATAATTGCATTGCAATTACGTTCATTCATTATAGGACGTCGTCTGCTTAAGCAGGATCGATCCCTAGTGTGACGACATCAAAACATCGCTATATTTCTGGCGAATCCTCGGATATTCCAGATGCTTAGAAGAGCTTTTATTTATGTTGTTTTTATAATCATCAGATACGCAGTTGACATAAAACTTATACGATTGCCATCTGTAAGCTTCCCAGTTTCTAGTGATACATTAATTGCCATATTTGTGATTTTCTTGCAATGTGATCTTTAATGGAGAAATGGAACTGAAAAGAAGAGACTTTGGATGTTTGAAGCCCGGCGCACACTATACGATCCGACTGCGACTCGATTTTCGACCAAATTGCAGTTTGCATTAAATGTGAAAGTTTAAAAAAGTGAAATTATCTCATTTGAAGTTCGGAATAATGATACGAATACTATTATCGAAATTTTGGTTAACTGCAGTTCTTCTGGTTAGAGTAAAGGCCAAATCGGCTTCAAATCTTAGTCGATCGCAAGATTTGTATGACGTCACTACGATTTGGAATTGAATTCGCTTTTATTCCTACACGGGGGCTCGCAGTAGCCCTGAATTTCGATTTTAGTATTCATACTACTATTCGGAACTTTGATCACGAAGATTTTACATGTTTGAAGGTTAACAACTTTTCCCAAAATCGCATCGTAGTCAGATCGTGCAGTGTGTGCCGGGCTTAACATGCTCCATTCCTGCATACACATTTATTATTAACAACGACACATTGATTACCTCTTTGAATGAAAATATGTGAGCTATTAGTATTACATGTACATGTACATGTAGTAAGATTGAGTATGAGTCTAGGATTCAAGGTTATCTTGAATTCTGGCAGTCAAACTACCGGTACATTTACATTGAAAATAGCTATAAGTCACATTTTGAATTGCTCTACCTCTGCCACAGACAGTGGTACTGGAGGCATTATTTATCATCCATTAAGTTTGAATCATGCAGTTGGTTGAATATGAGAAATGCCAACAACGTATGATAAATAGCAGAAAATCATATCCACTAATTGGCTCAACTACCCCCTTATCTTTCCTCATTGCTCCGCGATTACAATTACAGGTATACATTTCCTTTAAAATTCATATGGCAGGTATGATATATTTGTGTTGTACAACACTCTGTGTCATTTTTTTTTGTTAATGAGGATAAACAGTAATCAGTGGGGCGTTTCATGAAAGGGCTTGTCAGATATTTTATCCGACAAATTTGCTCTCAGCCAATCAGATGCAAGGATTTCAGTAGCTTATAACAGTTGTCGGATAAAATACCCGACAACTTCCTTTCATGAAAAGCTCCCCAGATCTATCACTTGTCTCAGCGGTGCTCAAACATAACTTATGCTCCAGAGACAATTGCTCCAGGACCCTGTTTCATAAAACTTGTTACCATTAAAACAACTGCCCCATTTCTATGAAAAATTCGCTCTCAGCCAATCAGATTCAATGATTTCAGTAGCTTATAACAACTCTTATTACTTGAAATATTGATAAGGTTTGTGAAACACCCCCCCTGGTTTTACTGTATATGGAATATTTTGCGGTGTGGAAATTTTTTCGCGCATTTCGTGCGGCATGCAATTTGCGCGGAAATAAAAAATACGCAAATATTTTTGTCTATGTATGTATTCTAAAAACAAGTGAAATTCACCTTACTTGGCCGAGCGCGAAAAATTAATCGCGTGAAAATTTCCACTTTTACAGTTTCTCATCAAAGATTTTAGGGTAGGGTTTTTTGAGTTTTAGGTTAGGCTTAGCGTGAGGATTAGGGTTAGGTATAAATGTTTGGTCCAGGGGCCGTATTCTGAAAACGGTGTTATCTTTTATGTTATTAAAACGATGTTAATTGTCATAACAAATCAAAATCAGGACAAGTCATTGGTTAATGATTGCGCAAATATGGATGTGCCCGCGTAAAGTTAACAGAAACATCTGCGCAAGTACCAATGATTAGTGTTTATTGCGCGCAATTTCAATTTGTTATGACAATTAACACAATTTTCCTTAACACAAAAGATAACACAGTTTTCAGAATACCGCCCCAGGGTTCCAGTTTAAGAATTTGGTTGGTGTATGAAATTGACGCGTGGCAATAAGCCAATTCGTAACTGCAATTTTCGCGTGTGCAGATAAAAAGTCATTTGTACCGAGTACAATTGACCCTTATACGCTGTCATTTTCTACGCAACACCAGTATGATTGCGCGGCCACCAAAACAGATGCGCGTGCGCGTACAGATTGGGGTCATTTCCGGGTAATTAATTTGTACCATGTAGTAATATGTGCGGTAATAGACCAGTTCGTAGTTAGCGCATGGTACAAATGACCCCAAATATCCACAGATATTTTAGACATGGAGGATCCCTTTATGTGCACTTCAGAAAAATAACTCTGGGAGTGATAGAGGTGCCTCATGAATAGCTTTTGTTTCCCCTTTTAAAAAGAATACTTCCATCCGGATATCATGGAATGCACCATTAGTGATTACATGACATTCATGAGCACGTATCAAATATTAATGTCAGTGGGTTTTAGAATTTGGTAGAGATGACCTGGCATATTACCAATTGGCTTATTGTCGCCAGAGGATGTGTTGTAAAACCATTTCAGCTCATGCTACATCTCAAGACAGAACAATCTGGAGAACGATAATCAACAGGGTCACAAAGGGTCAGGCATGACTCGTAGGAACGCAACAACGATGACAAGAATATTATTTTGTCATTACAGTGGAAACTTGCTATAAAGAGCTCTAATATAACGAGATTCTTGATAAAACAAGGTAATTTTACTTGTCCCAGGTCTTTATGTTCAGGTTTTTGTTCTTTTACCCTGATATAACGAGATTCCTAATATATCAAGGTAATTTTCTTGGTCCCAAGCTAAGGGCCTTGTTATAGTGAGTTTCCACTGTACTAGGAAGTTTGATATTAACGTTGATTGTAGGGATACAATGCTGTTGCTGTACCTCAAGAATTGGGCTCGGTGAAGCTCCACATGATTTTTTTTCAAGTGAACTTTAGATGTGACCTGCTTTAGGTTTGAACTTACATTTGCACTTAGAGTGTTTTCATAAGAAACAGGCCAGTTCACCTCATGTTTGGGGGGCATTTCATGAATTGAACATTGCCGAAATATTCACATGAAGTATCTGTCATCATGGATTGATGTGAGAAAGTCTTATTTTCAGTGGAATTTGGATGTGGGAAAAGAGAATGGATGAAGATTGCATTAAGGTCTGCATACATGTATTCTCCTTTTGGTTGTAATTTCCATGGAAACCCCAAGACAATATTCAGGACAAGGATTGGTGTGCCAATATCACACATTAAAAAAAAAACCAACAAAAATTGTTTTTGATCGAATCCCTGGCCCAGCACTAGTGTCTTTTGGCAAGACATTAATCTACATTTGCCACACTCGACCCAGGTGAGGTAAATGGGTACTTGCCAGGAATTAATTCCTTGAAATGCTAGAACGCCGTAAGTGCATCCAAGCTAAAGCCAGGGTAATAATTGTGGAGCGCCAGGGAGTGTCAGGTCTGACAGACATGTGCGCTCTACAAGAACACGCTTATTATTATTATTATTAATATTATTATTAATTATTATTATTTATCTGTTCTGATATAGTATATAATGTAATCGTATTCCTCTGACTATTCAACAGATTAAACAGCAAGATTGTGCCCACTATCTTTTTATTTACTGCGGCTTATAGTACAATGATATTTCTTTTTAAAAATTGTACATCTTAATGAAAACAAATTGAATGATAGTAAGTTCCTTGTTTTTATACCAGTTATTAAAAGGCATGGATGATATCATCTGCTAATAGCCAAAAGGGCATTAAGTCTGTAAAATGTTATTACTTAATAACCTTCTTGCACTCAGCACATGTATTGAGCAGTCATTTTACATTCATTGTGAAAGCACACTGACCATGTATAAATGTGTATAAATCTGTCAAAATTGTTTTTTGATCCTCCAATCAAAATGTCAGTTGTAGTTTGTATATAATGTAATAAAATTGTATTATACAATTTCATACAAAACTTGGTTCGGAGAAGTAATTTGTTTGTACTTCGTATCTACATTTCAATCGGCATTCTGTTAGTCATTTAGCCTAGGTTGTGAGCATTTGCTATCAACTCACAAACAGTGATGTTTTGTTTGTGTACATTTTATGTGGATGAGAAAGGGAGAATTATTATAGGCAATCAACTGACTAAAAAAATTAAACAAGATCACGTGCTAGTTCATGGAAGTTGGTTCTGATTTAGTTGTTCGACATGTTCGTTCTTTCATGTTGGCTCAGTTGGTTAGAGCGCCCGCCTCATGAACGAGAGGTCGTGGGGTCGTGGGGTCGAACCCCGGCCGAGTCATACCAACGACTTCAAAAATGAAAAAATGGGACCCTTCTGCCTAGTAGCCAGGCGCTCGGCATATTAGAATGGAGAAGGGTATAATAATAACATATGATAAGCAGGTCCGCTGGAAGAGCAGTTTGATAACTGAAGTGGCTACCCTGGGTAAATAAAACGTTATTATTATTATTTGCTTAGTGTCAAAGGTGTTGGATTCCACTCAGTAGCAGTACGAAAAAGTACTTTATTTCATACACCATACATTACCTGTATTCCAAAAAACAGGATCGACGTCAGAGGGGATGTGGGGCCCCTCCCTCACTTGATGAAAATTTATGTCGGCAATCTCCAGATGATTATTCACAATTTTGACAGACCGCTGCGGGGTATTTGTTTTGTGTGTTTTTTTTTATTCTTTCCTTTTTTGTGGGGATGTTTTATTTCGTTTTGTCTTCTTTTGCTTGCTTGTTGAAAAAATTCTGATTTTGATGTATTACGCTGAAGAAGAGAAATGGAGAAGAAAACTTTGTTCGCCAGTATAAATGCAGGGTTATTTTAGAGTTCGAAAAGATCTATAACAATGGGTGAACGACACGACAATGACCTTAAAAGCTCTCAGGATCGGAGTAATTCAAAAGATTTCGAACTTCTCGAGGAACTTTACCCCGTGTGAAATTATTCTGCTTCCATTCAGAACACATCGACTCTGGCTTCTGAATGACCCGACTATTAAACTCTCAATTTCTTTTTTTTCCGTCACCAGTTCTTTCCTATCCCTCTCGTGCTTCTAATATATTCTTCATACTTGTTCGCTCACATTCATGAATGTTTTTCACGTATCTCTCAGCTCCCGTCATTAGAAGGCGAGTATAACGTTTTATAATCGCCAAACATGAGGGCGAGATGAGGTGAGCCTCCTGCGGCCCAACCCTGGAACGACTAAATAGCATTGAAATAAAACTTAAAACATGTGGAAGTTTCTGATTGAAGTTTCTTATGTTCAATTTAAGTAGTAAATATTAAAAATAAAAATAAAGACATTATATATGAACACGGTAAAGTATACCCCCCCCCCCTCAAAAAAAAGGGGGAGTAGAGTATCAAAGAAAATGCGTTGGAGAAAAAAACGTCAATGCAAAACTAAGGTACAAAATAAGAATATATAATAGCCGCTTCTGTAATGTATACAAATTTATGCACATATATTATCTGAGCACCTCGTGACGAGCTATTCCATGAACCTGCCTTTTATAAATGAGCCTCAATGCTTGGAATCCAGTTTGCATACATTATTTGTAGCTATGTCCGGCAAGCTTTCAGGTTGTCAAGAACAACCTTTGTTTGAAAGGGATGCATAAAATTTGCATACATTACTGAAGCGGTCTATCATGAAACTGTTCAATCATATTTACAAATGCAAAGTAGACAAACAATAATAGGATAAAAACAAGATGATAAAGGTGCTTCTCAGAGGGCATTTCAGATACTTGTTTACATCACCTCTTGAATTAAAGGACCTTAAAGACAGGTATACGTATATCAGGCAAGAGGGGTTCCCCGTAAGTGAACCCCGGTAGTGAAGCGATGTTTTGAAATGATAAGTTCTTGGTCTTTTGATAAAGATAGCCATTGCTTTGTCAGACATGTTCCAGCGTTGCTTGAGAGAATGATTTTGAGGTAGTATTGTGTGAAAATCTGAGTTGCTATTTTGCAAGTATGGTAAAAAATAAAAATAAACCTGTGCATTGTTATATGTTTATTTTAGCTGGCTTTGATGTCACGAGAGGCACATGAAATTGATGGATTTTTATGGGGAGCTAGGGGCTTAGCAAGTTGTAAAAATAGGGAAATATTCAAAATATATCACGATACATATTTAGATTAATCAATTGATTTGTTGATGTGAAGAGTAAAGACTCCTACTTGTCTACAGAAGTCAGTATGCATAATATCACGGGACCTTCAAACAACATCGCGTGACTTTTGGACCTATACACAACTGTTTTCGCGTATATGTATATGCATTTTTTTTTCATAATTCAAAACACACAAAATAGTGCGCCATTAATTGACATTCTGCACCCTTTCTGTTTGGTCAGAAAACATGCTATTATCCTGAATACGAAAACATTATGAAAGTGGGAGCATTCTATCATTCACCTTTCTCACTGTTTGAATGTATTTCCCACTGTGCTTTCCACATTCCTTGCGCGAACGTCGTTCAGCAAATTTAGAATGATCACTCATAACCCCATTTTGAAGATCTGTATTACTTTGCAGGATAAAGTCGGTAACCAATTATGAATATAATTATTCGTTATGATGTTTTGTCGTTAGAAATAATTTGTTTTGCTACACTTTGTTCAGTTGACAGGTTAATTTAATAAGCATAAGTATAAAGCGAATAAATCAAGCGTCTTTTCAGTGTTGTTGAATCTACTCCTATCAGCTTATTCTGTCATTAAACAAACTAGTTCCTCCTTCATCTAAACAAAAGTTTTACCCCCATTTATTTCTCAGGCCTGTATCATTCATGTTCATTATTGTTTTTATCTTCGTCTTCTTCTTCTTCTTCATTTTCAATATCTTCTGTGTCATCATCTCCTTGCTGACTTACTATTTCCTCTTCCTCCTCTTCTTTATTTTCATTAGCGCTGACATCATCGTTCGGTACCTTTGTTGTGCCTATTGAACACTGATCCGAAAGTAATTTTTTAAGAAGCCATTCCGTGAAATGATGGCAGTTATTCCATAGGAGATGATAACCATATTCAGCCTGGTGAACAGCAGCCATGTCTTCTACCTCCTTCACAGTGCACCGACTCTTCCCAAAACGAGTCCATGTGACCGGGCAGCCCTCGGCTTTCCTCCCCACGCCTCCCCGTACGTAGAGCAAATCGATGCCCGGCCCGAACTCGAAGCACTTGCCACGGAAGAAAATGAGAGAGTGATCGAGACTGTAGGTGTTGATGTCGACATCGTCTGAAATGTCTCGTCGTCGCCGTCGTCTGCCATCTGGTTCGTCGGAGCGATATGATGACTCGGGTACGCCGCACCAGTAATCAAAGAAGTCCACAGACCCTTGCCACGCCTCCGCATATTCTCCTTTGTGTATGGAAATGGAAGAAGGAATATATATTTTAATATGACTAAATCATTGGTTTGGGAAATGCTTTAGGGGATTCTTTTACGTTCGTAGCATTACCGTAGCATAACAAATTGTGATGCCAGCTACACTGAATATCATCGTACCTCATTTCGAGTTGTTCGTTGGTTGTTTTTGGTTGTTTCGGCTGTCCATACTTCAATACGTTCCACCATATCACGCTCAAGAATATATTCGTCAATAATGTATAACTCACCGTCAATATCTAACTCATGCTTGCCACTATCTAACTCATTGCTATTATTATCTAACTCATCGTCATCACTAACTTACTCATCGGCATCACTATCTTACTCATCGTCATCATCATCAACTCATCGTCACCACTATCTAACTCATCGCTACCACTAACTACTTCATCGTCATCACTATGTCACCCATCGTCATCAATAAACTCGTCGTTCTTACTATTTAACTCATCTTCATCACTATCTAACTCATCCTCACCACCATCTAACACATCGGCACCACTATCTAACTCATCCTCATCATTAACTAATTCATCATCATCACTATCAAACTTGTCGTCTTAACTATCTAAGTCATCATCATCACTTTCAAAGTCGTCGTATTAACTATCTAACTCATCGTCACCACTATCTAACTCATCACTACCACTAACTACTTCATCGTCATCACTATGTCATCCATCGTCATCCTTATCTAAAGCCCGGCGCACACTATACGATCCGACTGCGACCCGATTTTCGAACAAAGTGCAGTTTGCATTAAATGTGAAAGTTAAAAAAAAGTGAAATTATCTCGTTTGAAGTTCTGAATAATGATACGAATACTAATATCGAAATTTTGGTTAACTGCAGTTCTTCTGGTTAGAGTAAAGGCCAAATCGGCTTTAAATCTTAGTCGATCGCAAGATTGGTATGACGTCACTACGATTTGAAATTGAATTCGCTTTTATTCCTACACGGGGGCTCGCAGTAGCCCGGAATTTCAATTTTAGTATTAATACTACTATTCGGAACTTTGATCACAAAGATTTTACATGTTTAAAGGTTCATATCAAGTGTTATAACAAATTTTCCCAAAATCGCATCGTAGTCAGATCGTGCAGTGTGCGCCGGGCTTAACTCATCGTATTCACTATTTAACTCATCGTATTCACTATCTTACTCATCGTTCGCTGTATTGGCAATTCCACGGTTACACAGGTTACATTTGGAGAAGTTTTGAGTTACATCTTAAGCTCCAGTTTTCTTACTACAGGTGTTAGGTAAACGAGTTTTAGTTACAACAATGCACAGATATTAGAGTATCTAAATACAGTATCAAAACTCCAGAAGAAGAAACACACTTTCTGCCAACCCTGCAATTGTTCGGTTACTCATGTTACATTGTTTTTTAAATAATGTAAGGTGAGTAACCGAACATTTGCAATGTTGGCAGAAAGTATGTATCTTCTTCTAAAAACCTCTCCAAAATAACATCTGTAACCGTGGAATTGCCCATATGACTCATCGTCATAATTATCTCACTACTATCTTACTCATCGTCACAAATATCTAACTCATCGTTATTACTATCTAACTCACTATATACCTCATCGCCACCACTATCTAACACATCGTCATCATTATCTACCCCATCTTCATCACTATCTTACTCATCGTCACCGCAACCTAACTCATCGTTGCAAATCGTGATCACTATCTAAATCATCTTGATCACTATCTAATTCGTCGTCAAACATATCGTCACCATTATCTTACACATCTTCATCACTATATTACTTATCGTCACCACTGTTTAAGTCATCGTCTTCACCATCTAACTCATCGTTCGCTATTTGACTCATCGCCATCGCTGGGTAACTTATCGTCACCACTATCTAAGTCATCGTCCCCACTATCTAATTAATCGTCACCATTAATTCATTATCATCACTATTTCACATATTGTGATCACTATCTAAATCATCGTCATCACTATCTAACTCGTCGTCATCAGGATCTATCTAAGTCACCATTAATTCATTATCATCATTATGTCACATATTGTGATCACTATGTAAATCATCGTCATCACTATCTAACTTGTCGGCATCAGGATCTATCTAAGTCACCATTAATTCATTATCATCACTATGTCACATATAGTGATCCCTATCTAAATCATCGCCTTCACCATCAAATTCCATAACTAATTACCTTGCTTTGCACAAGGACTACTGATAGACAGAGGGAAAAGTTCGTTATCCTTTCCCATTATCTTATTATTGTTCGTAATGGTACTGCGTCGTGAACTCGGGCGACAGTTGATAATGGATGCGTGGAATTGTAATGCAAATACCTGTGAATAACGAAAAGACCAGCTTAAAAGGCACACGGCATTTAACATGTCAACCAAACAGGCACAAAAAGAGACAATACCTTGACATTTACTTTGCCCTAAAGTTATTTTGAAATCTATACAGTATTGGAGTTTATATGAGTTTCTCATAACATTGGACTTGGGATGGATAACCTCAACCACCATTGGATTTATCTCACAAATGTTTCACATCAACTGGATTCATAGTAAAGTTTCGTATGCTCAGTTCGGTCAGTCAAAGGAGATGTACTGTAATGACCACAACCTCGTCTGGACCTATAGTTGTTGCTGCATTAAGTCACCCTCGTAGAGAAAGTGAAGAGAACTAGTCATGTCATCTATCAGCTGTACACTTCGAAACATTCGGGCCCCAACGTCACCCCCTTCTTACACAGGTAAGTATTAGCTGTAGCTAAAACGATCACAAAGACTTAACAACAAATCAACCAAAAGAAATGCCAGCTGCCTTATGCGTCACCAATTAAAATGTGCGAACATGACCATGTCATATTACGTAATCCGAACATGATTTCTAGTGGCTATGATATAGTAGGGTATTGAAATCGCTCCTAAGTATATTTCCTGAAAGTCTTTGAGATAATTTCTGTTTTAATATTCATCACAGTAAACAATATCTTTCATATGTAATCCCAACTATTAGATATTGTCGAAACATATTTGAATCATCATCTGTGTGAAAGAAACATAAAATTAATTTGTTTCAAAACAGGCCTTTCAGAATATTTTGGATGAAAATTCCCAAAACGGTTTTTTCTTTGCTGTTGAACATACATTTGAATATCGCAGTGTTTATTGTTACGGAGTATAATTCACTTATGGGTCAATTCGAATTGGTAATCATAACAGATTATATTTGGATTTTTAAATATTTAACTTCTTGCCGATTGAGGTCCCAAAGATCATCATCATCAAAATTGTAGGGTACCATAATATGTTAACCTATACCAGTCGGAGAAAAGGGACAATTTGCTTAACTTCTTAAATTATCATTTTCACAATTTTAGACGAGGGGTGTTGCGCCGGAAAATTACCTTTCCTCAATCATTTTAAACATGCATGGGATCCGGATGGGGTATGTGCCCTCGTTTCCAGGGCATGTATGAATATTGAATACTTCTTGTCATAGATGATGTTTGCTTTCGGAGGTCAAACATGATAATAATGACGATTCTCTTAGTTTCTACTGTACTTATAAATATGATTAGACATGGAATGAAATATATCAGCAAATAATTACATTATTGATGGAATGAGAAAAGAAAGTATTTACCATCGCTATCGTAAAAGTCCGGATTCGATGTTAAGTCCGTGTTCGTTGGAATACATCCATGTACGACATCGACCGTGATCATCGATGTCAGAGTGAACATCGCTAATAGCATCGTACTCCTGTACGAAATCATCGTCTTTAAAAAGGCGCGGGATAACGTGAAACCGCTATTCTTCCACTTCCACTACCACTAGGCAATGTAAGTCTCATCCGAACTTTCTTTTGAAGTCGATTAAAGTTGATTTAAGTCAGGCAAATCGTTTGATGACTTTACAAGCTTAGACCACATTTATGTATCACTGTGCTGGTCCGTAGATGGGCGTTGGTGGAGAAAAAAATAACGGTGCTTGTAATCCGAACAAAGCCAAAAGCAAGGTACAGCAATGACTGCGCCACCACCATACTGATTTTTTTTAAAGGATTTAATGAAATTTAGTTAACCTCTCCCAGTGAACGCGAGTATGAATTCTTTGGATTTGACTGACCCCCTGACATGCCTGAGGCAAGCTCGTAGACGTTATAAGCCTCTTTTTCGTTACACCCCTCTTTTTCGTTACACCCTTTCTCCTCATATTTCACTCTTTCACCCCCTCCCTCTCTCTCTCTCCTCTTTTCGTTTTCTCTCTAGCACTCTTAATGCAATTCAATAATGGTTTATTGTATTCGCAATTCATGTGCCATGCATTTTCACATGAAAGGCAGCAGGGTTTAATATTTCATGTTTACATAATAGTTGGCATAAGAAAAATAAAAAACAAATATCATTATATATAGAGAGATTTAAATACATGTCCCCTCTCCCTCTCTCTCGATTATTTTTCACAGCATTCTCTTTCCATCTCTCTCTCTTGTGTACTTTAGGCATTATCATAAGATTCAAAACCTGCAAAAGTAATATCAAACTGAACTTTGCACATTGTAAGTTGAGGGATGTAAATTCTTTGGAGTGAATAATCATTATCAATATATTTTCTACAAGATCAGCAAACACTTTTACCCAAATATACAGCTCTTGGTTTGTTTTTTGTTTTTTTGTATTGGTCTTAAACGCGTGCACAGCCGTTTTACGCCTCTGTACAATGTACTACACAGTCATCTTTAGTACGGCAGTTACTATGTTCCCCTCGTACATAGCGACTGGTGAACGCTTTTGTTGTGTTTATTTCACTTCCGTTTTTTTTTTACTTCGCTTTACATAGTACGGTAGTACTGACTTAGATTTTGGCTGAATTCGAGTAACTTATATAGAGAGATGAAAAGTGACCGCGATTCCGAGTTGGAGGACTTTTTTGAGCCATGCAGATACGAACTCTGATTTATCAGATGATTTAGCAGATCCCGAAGGCAAAGAAGCTCGAGTGGCAATGGGAATTCGACCATATTATAATTATGTTTGAACCCCTCGCAGAATACGCGCCGGGGCCTGGTGAAGGGGACGCGGGTGAAGTAGACCGAAAATTCTGTGTCTCTACGGGGGAAGCTGCTGCAGCTGCTGGAGATGATGTCGTTGAAAAACAGATTGGAAGACTTGACTCCAAGTCTGATCGTTGGAATAGCTGAATCTAATATTTTGATGTGGGGTAAACACCTCAGAGAAGTTCCTGAGTGAGTGTTTACAAAGATCTTATGCATTCGTGAATTACAGACGCTATGGTTATCAGAAGAATAAGCAACTTTTCACTATATAAGAATGAAGAACAAGCAAAACTTTAATTCTGTATTCTTATGTTCGTTATACCAAAAAGAGGGTTACATGTCGTTCTTCCGAAGGTTCGTACCTCCAAATGTTCGTTATTCCAAAGGTTTATTATTTCGAAAGTTCGTAGCTACAAAATTTCGTAATTCCGATGGTTCGTTACTACGAAATATTGTTATTCCAATAGTTCGTGATTCCGGAGGCTCATTACAGCGAAGTTTCGTTATTCCGAAGATTCGTAATTTATTTCAAAAGTTCGTTAATACGAAGGTTCTTTTAATCCGAAAATGAAGTACGTTTCGTAAAATCTAAGAAATGAAATGGGGTTCGTGATTCCGAAACTTAAACAGAATCTAGTTTCATGTTCGGAAGTACGAATCTTCGGAAAATATAATCCTTACGAGTGCCCCTCCCCCCCCCCAAAAAAAAAAAAAATCTTAAAATCTTAAAATTTTAATACACGAAATAAATACGTTGGACTATGTGATTCCATGAGAATATTTAAATAGAATAACTATTCGGAATATCCTTTTTTCACTTCTAAATGACTCAATCATTACAAAAAATATAAAATGCCACAGTATCTCTAGAAATGCAACAAATGAGAATCAATGTTATCATTCATCATTGGATTGGGTATCAGTGGCGTATCCAGGATTTCCCAATAGGGGGGGGGGGGGCGCCAGGAATTATTGATCGCCGTCATGGGGGAGGGGTCTTTGGAAAATTTGTGCTTCTGAAGAAGGGCTGAGATGCAAAATAGTGCTATATGTGACCAATTTTGAAGCCTATTTAATGAACAATATTTTCAATTAGTATGAGGATTTTTTTTTTTTTGCTATTTTTTTTTTTACGACGGCCAATAGGGGGGGGGGGGCGCCTGTTGCGCCCCCCTGGATACGCCCCTGGGTATCATTTTAATCATGTTAATATCGCTTTCATTCAGTGAATACTATGACTTTATTACTTAAAAAATAAACCCCGATATGAATAGAATTTAGTAGCATGAATCACCATTGAGTTCAACTCCTTTTATGCATGTCTATGTATGACGCGAGTTGGGTAGCATTATGGCCTTCTGTTTGGCGGGTGCATATATTACTATCTGTGTAATGGGGTGTTGCAAGAAAGTTGCAATTGATTGCAAGTTGCAACTGATCGGTACTGACCAATCAAAATCATTGTTGCAAGCTCATCTTCTTGAATGGGCAGACCCTGAACCGTTCAGAATGGTTGTTTCAATTTCCTTTACAATTTGCGATCGATTGCAACTTTCTTGCAACACCCCATTAGTCTATTCATAGACCTACAGTAATTTCAATGAGAACTTTCTTAATCTGTATTTTTTTAATACGATTTTCTGTGTACACTGTCTTGTTTCCAATATCTGTATAAGAAAGAAAAGACACATAAGGTGGACTCACGTTTCCGATGTATTTCCGGTGTCGTAGAAGAAAGTGTCAGAAAATAGTTTCAAATTTCATTTATAGTTAAAGATCCAAGAATTTCCTTTATGTAGGGGCGCCCGCCGAAAGCTAGGCCAAGATAGATGGGACGCATAAGTCTAGTCTTGCCTCATATTAGACTTTTCCCTTCCGCATCCGTCCTTGTTTTACGCATACCTTTCTTTTCTTCTCCTTTTACTTTTAATTATTCTTAGATTTTTGAACTTTTAAGAGAAAATGTTGTATTGTGGGAGCATTGTGGTACGTATATTGGTAATGGCTCTTGACTCTCATACGAGAGGTCCTTGGTTCGATCCTTGCTCTATGCTTACATCCTTGGACAAGGTGTTTTCCCCACGTATTCCTCTCGCAGCTACCCAGGTGTTTTTTGTTACATCGGTACCTAGAGATTGTCGGTTAATAATAATTGCAGGCTCCTCAGGAAGAAATGTATTTTTGCTAATAAGGCTTCCATGGGTAAATAAGATGACTATTATTATCATTATTATTATTATTATTATTATTATTATTATTATTATTATTATTATTATTATTATTATTATTATTATTATTATTATTATTGCTATTCTATTATCAGCATCATTAGTAGTAGTAGTAGTAGTATAGTAGTAGTAGCAGTAGTATTAGTAGTAGTGTAATCATCATCATCATCGTTATTATTATTATTACTATTACTATTATCATTATCATCATTATTATTATTATGATCATGACTAAAAGCATAACTGCTACCTAAGGCGAATCATAACAATGCTTTTTATTTCGTCACAATAGAAAGCAAACAATAGGCTAAGATAAAAGGATTCGCCTTAATGTCACAGGTAAAGTTATTATTATTATTGCTATTATTTTTTTAAAATCCTTATTGTTAATAATAATAATAACAATAATAAAAATAATATTGTCATTATTATTATCTTTATTATTTACTAATGCACTCTTCTTATACGATCATTACCTATATTTTGCTTTAATAAGAACATCTCTTTTCATGATTTTGTGGTTAAATTTTAGATGTAGCATTGGTTGTTGATAAGTCTGTTCAGAAGCCACTCAACGTAATGATGACAATTATTAGAGAAAGCGTCATAATTAGTTTGAAGCGTATACCATGAACCCAAACGATCGGCTTGCTCGCTGGTGCAACGGCTCCTTCCTTTGTATTTCAAACCTGGGCAACTCCCTCTTCTTCCCACTCCTCCATTCGTGTAATCGCCCTCATTCCCCCATTCATAGTACTTGTCTCGGAAATACACCAGGGAATGCTTAAGAACCCACTTGTTGAGGTGAACATCACGCTTTTTTCTGTTGCCAGTCGAAGACGAGGATGACAAACCACAGGGGTTGCCAAAGTCTGTGTACATGTGATAAACACTCGAATAGTTGGCTGGTGGACATAATAAAAAGGAAAAATATGAGAAAAAGATGTTTTGTCAGTGATTTTTCTCATAACCTAAGTCTTACGCAACCATAGCATTTAAGAAAAATATCGCCGATGCCACCTCAAAGATGCCCACATATCGTGGGACAGCGCTGATGGTATTTATCCATAAAAACGGCGTCCCAAATATCGATGCCGTATTTATTATAAGGCCAGTATGAATTTTCGCACTCGCTCTTATCCAGGTCCACGATCAACCGTTTCCTTCCTGTGCATGTGATCTTAAAGGAGAATCAAGCCCTGATTACATATTTACTTATATTGGAAGGTGTAATATATTCCTACTTATTGGCCTAAATCATTTTCTAATAAGATATCAGAAAAGGGTATAAATAAAGATATTCCAACACCCGGTATCGTCTCCTACTCATTTACATGGGGGCTGCCATTTTCTTGCTGATTTGGAGTTGTACATGAACCATTGAGAAATGTTCAAGTCAGGAAGATATTTTGAATCCAAATCCTAAATTGATTTTCTTCATTACCTAAAATCCCATATGTGACGGAAAATATAAAGTGGGTGTTTACATGTATTATAAAAATTAAATCTTTATAATGATCCTTTTAAATTGTCTGGTTTTGCTTAACAAAATTCTATTTTCTTGGGTTTGCCAAACAGAGCAGAACATTATGCAGCATGCATTCTGACTTTTCAAGTCCATTATCCGAAAGCAGGTGAATGCATAGTTTGCCGCTATAGATGCTCAGGGAAGAAGCATCCATAAAATTTGAATTAATTTGCTCCGTCCCATACGTCCAGTATCGAGAAAATAGATTTCTATTAAGCGAATATCGATTTTCAACAGAAATATATAAGGAAATCTTCAGTTTAAAAATAAATTGACATATCTATTCTATATTTTTAATCTCAAATGGGTTTTTAATTTTGAAAAAGGCAATTGAGCATTTGGATTAAGAAAATCTTCTTGTACACATAAACAAAATGGCAGCCCCCATGTGCTGCTAGCAGACGATACATATTGCTAGCAGATGGTAAATTTTGCTTAGAAAAAATTGATTCGTATCGATCTCGTATATTTTGACGCGAAGCCATATAGTCTAACAAGTAGGAATAAATAACACCTTTGAACACTATCGTCTTTATTTTTGAGCGTAATTCTCCTTTAATGATCCTGAAAAACAGGTTGAAGTGTTTTGTGTGCTTGCTTGAAGTTTTGAAAGGAAGTATATAAATAAGAAGGCATGGTCCTACAGCTAAAGTCACTATTAAGGGAACCAACTTTAAACCCCAAATATTCCAAGAACCGTTTAAATTTTCTTGAATCCAGTATGGTTGTATGACAGCTTATTTCCTTTTACATAATATGAGTACAATGTAAATAATAATTATAATAGGCAACGGAGCACTAATCAATGGGGGTGCTTGGACTGGGTTTTTCTTCAGATTCCAGCACTGCAGGAGGCTCTGAGTGAGTTTATTTTTAAAGAAGAAAACCACAGAACCTTTTTTTATTTTCTTATCTGAGGCAAGCATTGATTGCTGGTATGCTGCCAGCGAATTTTAAAGCCAAAAAAAAATAATAATAATAATTCATTTTAATATGTAAACAAATTTTTTAGGCATTTTTTTCATTACAGATCGAGCATACGATCTTTAACACTGGGAGTAAAATGCCTAAAAAATTTGTTTACAAATTAAAATTTCTCCCATCAAGCTTCTTCGTTTACCAACCATTGTCTACGACGGACCGTTTGAATATTAATGAGTCAGAAAGAAGAGGATCTTGGGTATTTGATTCCAGTTCATCGTGACTTGGCCGTGAACCAGAATAGCCTGGTGGTTAAGTCGCTGCCCGGCAAGCAGTAGATGACAGGTTCGAATCCCGCTGGTTCCATTTTTTTCTGACTTGTGTTTTTCATTACAGATCGAGCATACGATCTTTAACACTGGGAGTAAAATACTTAAAAAATTTATTTTACTTTGTCAGAGAATAGTGGGTGGTGGTGTTACAGGGGTGCTGTAAACGATATTTGAATTGAAAAGACTCCCCTAAAATTGTGGGAAATTTTTTTATGGACGCACCTACCCCATCCCCAAAATAATACTACTAACAACGCACTGAACTGGCATTCCCCATAAATAATAACGACGTTGTTTTGATGTACGGTATAACAAAATATTTAAACTTTAATATTAAAGTTACAAATTGGCACAAACAATAGGCACCAATTAACAGAATGAGGATTGCATGTACATGATTCTTTTTATCACCCATTTTCCGTCTAATTGATGACAGGATAATCATTTTCTCACCTGTATGTACATTGGTGAAAATACCCCTTGAGAAATAAAATGTGGTACAGGAATATTGTTTAAGCGGCATATAAATTAAACCCCCATTCGTATCACTTGCCTGCTGAGAACACCTTATCAAGCACCGGCTTCATCATGTTGATTAAAGTGAAGCTACTAACATCATGCTTTCCTTCGTTCCTACTCCCAGAAGAGGATGGGACATCGGATTCTTTATGGCGGAAAAAAACGTAAAATTCGGCCGAACGGCATAATGAATAAACACACTTGAGAATACGATTGTGATTTGTGTCCATTTCTTGTAGGCCTATACTGATGATAATGCTATTACCCTGTATTCTAAATTTATGCTAGACAAATATTGACTGCTTCGAGAGGCATGGTAAAAACTATTGCCCATTCTCGAGATCTCCAGGGAGCAATAGCTTTAACCGCGACTCCAGAAATAAGCAGTCAGTAGTAGTTTTATATACCGCATCCCGCGTGTGGATTCTCATAAAGGAATATCTTGACTAAATAATTATGGCTTGCAAAATGTATTCATGTGTAGGAAAATTTATTTAAAATCTAAGAGTTTCAATATTGCGAGTATCTCACTGTGCGTATTAAATGTTAATTCAATGTCAAATTTAGTCTTTACATCAGTACAGTCTCTTCAATCAATTTTGAAATTCCACTTTATCTCCGCAATTCTCTATTTATCCATTACTAGATGTTCTTTACTTACCAGTCGTGGTCGAGATGACCGCTACAATGAGGAAGAAAGTAATAAGCTTCATCTTGTTCTTGATCTTCTGTTAATTAATGATGATGCCTCTTCTTCAAATTGGCAATGCCTCCTAGTTAAGATTTGATTCTTATTCTACTTCTACACCATCTAGGAGATCTTCTCTCTGTCAGTTCACTCTCCAAACGTTGTGATTTAACTGATATGTGTTTTTTAGATCGATTTCAACTTCCTTCCTTCAACAAAATCCAGGTTTGCTCTCGGCTATAAGAAAATATACAGTTTCCTTCATTATGTTGAAGCCTTCCTATATTGGTTTGTTATGCCAGGTTTGTTTGTTTGCTGTTGTTGGTGTTATTGTTATCACTCGAACTGCCAAGTACAAGGTATGCCAGGGGTGCAGGCGTACGAGGCTGAGTAAGAAATTGGGGCTAGGGGACTGTAGCTTCCCTGCGAATTAAAAAACACCAATATTTGCGCACCCATCACCTGTTGTCGTATATTTAAACATGATGACTCAATTACTTCAACAGGATTTTAATTGATATAATTTGTAGTTGTAAGAGTCACAATCGAAATGCGAGGGGAAAAGAGTACTTCCCACATCCCCACATACCCACGCACGCATCCCCAAGGCTCACACACGAACCCTCGTAGTATCTAAAGAATCGCTTTCAATAAAACACACCATATATTATAAGTGTTGTTTTTTTTTTAATATTGCTCTTTTGGTCGGTATAATTGCAAGATATAACTCGTAATAAAACTAAAATTTACAGGTTGTAAAGTTGAGGGGCGTAGAATGTATTTCATGGTACATTCCCAAAATCTGGTATTCAAATTTACGAACTGAAATTCGAATCAGCTTTTCAATTGTTGACAACACAGAGCCATAAGATATGTATCAGAATTTCCTTTTTGTTTTGAAAAAAAAAACTCATCACATAATCATTTATAACCAAAACTTACGACACTCGAGAGCAATGCTTCTTTTACATGAATTTAAAAAGTCATGCGTAGATTTTGTTGTAGAGTGAACACATTTGAAATGCCACTGTTTGCAAAGAGTATATGGATTAGAAAATTATATTTGCTTTAATTCTTAATTCAGCCTGTAATAGTCAGGTATAATTAACCTAAAATCATGTTCGTAGATACTTGCTGCTTGACATTTACATGTTCGTCTTTATTAACTATGGTATCATTTCATTAAAAAAAAACCTCATTATACAATTGAATATAGAGAATAAACAACATTCTCATATCGTAACTACAAAAATTAAGAATAAAGCAAATGTATTGCTATAATGTTTCAAATTAACAGAGAAGATTTCGTTCGGCATCATCCGAACTAGATCTACAACTAGAAATGAATATAAACATTGTTTTGTCATGATTAATTCGCTCAACCGTGAACATCTGAGGGATCTGACTGAAGATGAAAAGAAATTGTTGCAACAAAATATTTTCCAAATATAATTCATGATGGATTATTGTCCAAGCTGATCAATAAAATCTGACCCCTATTATTGGTGAACTCTCGACTAAAAGGGTTTCGCATGGAAGAGAACCAAAGAAACAAGTTTAATCGTTGTTGTCTACCTCATGGATACATGATTATACATGCTAATACCCCAGTTACATCGCCAAACCAACTCCAAACGGTCTCCAATATGACCAAAACTCTTACAATCTGGGTAGTTTCTTTTTGAAATTATCATTATTACTTCTTTTTGGGGGTCGGACGTGTGTGTGGTAAGAGTACGGTATCTGGGATATTAGCGTCGGATACATTCGATATTCATTTTCTTTCTTCATTTAGCATTTCACATTATACCTTCAATATAAAATATAATACAGATAATAAACACATACACAATAGTGATTGCATTAGAATGTATATAAAAGATAACTTTAGAGTGTCCTTTTTTATAATGACGACAAATCATTACACAATGATCATTATCATAAATCTGTAAATGCATCAACACAGAATTAGTCAGAATAAATGGACTATATACATACATATACATTATTGAATTTGGTATCTCAAGAAATCGATCTGATACTTTTAATACACACTCACACAACGCACACCCGCCCGCGCACACTTATTTTTTATTTTATTTATTTCTTTGCTCTTGGTTCTTCTTACATAATGTACATTTTTTCAGATAGATTTGTGAAGTGTGCTCTTTATGTTCATGTGGCATACGAACTCCCTCCTCTTTCAAATTTCACATCTGTTGTTGAGTAGTCTGTTCACAAGCCACTCAGAGTAAAAATGACAGTTATTGGTGAAAAGGTTATAGTTGTAGTTATTCATATACCACTGACCCAAACGATCGGCTTGCTCCGTAGTACAGCGACTCTGTCCCTTATTATGTGACAACACTGGGCACGTCGACCCCTTTCTTCCTATCCCTCCATCTTGGTACACCCAAAGAGTGAACCCCCATTCGTACCATTTGTCTCGGAATTCCACCATGGAGTGCGCCAATGCCCATTTGTCGAGGCTAACATCACGCTTTCCTCTGTTCATACTCCACGAAGAGGATGGGACGCCACAGCCCACGTGATAAAACCTGATGTATTCGACATACACGTCCGAATAGTCCACTGAACGTCCTGAAGGACATAAGAAAAAAACGAACTTGCGAAAAATTGTGATTTGATTAAATTTTGTGGCAATGGGACGCCACAGCCCATATACAAAAGAAATGATGTACTGGACATTGTAGGATTTTTGTCAGGGATTTTTTCACAGATCTTTAACACATCTAGGGGCGGCTTAGCTCTGAAAGTATGTGTGCACTTTCTTTTCTTGTCTTATACTTCGGAGACTTGTGCCCTCGATGAATAAAATTCGTATTCATTTTTTTTTTTTGCATTTCAACTGGTTTTTTTAACCCCCCCCCCCCCCCTCGAAATACAGAACATTGAAGAGAGTAAATGAGAGCGGACTTGGATCATTCATACGCTCTTGTCTATATGTATTTTGACAACTGACTGAAACATTTGTCGCACTGAATCATATGATATATAAGATTTGTTGACGACTCAAAAAGTGCCAGTGTGCTATAAAGGTACCAACACCATGTATGTTTGTTTTTATTTATGGCATGAAAATTAGAAAACCGAATTTCTAGTAATAAGTAATGTCTTCTCTTCGGCGATAAGTGACAAGAACTTTTCTCGTTCGTATTTAAAAATCATATGAATGTCAATAAGTAATCCAAAGTTATATGGACGCCCCCAATTATATTAATAATAATAATAAAAATAATAACAATAATAAGTAATGATAATGCTCATCATTATAAAAACAATAATGATATTAAAAAGCAATTATAATAATAATAATAATAAATTTAATAATAGCACCAACAATACCGCTTTTATTAAGTGATATTCCACATATAGAATATTGATGTATATAAAAACATTGGGAATTCCATTTCACCCTATCAAGTTATGAAAAGGAGCTAATGAGACTTCAAATGTGGGTGTTCAATTTTTTTTTCTTATTTAACCTTGACATTAAACTTTCTCCGTATATCGAGGGATTAATTTCAAATTCGTAGCACTTGCCTGGTGATGTCATGACTTACCGCTTTCTGCGGAAACTTGTGGGTCGGAGATGGGGCTAGAACCATTAACCACAGGACCACCTACGTGGATAAAAAATAAGGATGTATTTGAAATAGACGTCGGAATAATCGGCTGAAGGACATAATGATTAAATAAATTTTTGAATACGATATTTTTTGTTCCGATTTCTTGAACTCATAATCTCATGCTGTTGTCCTAATTTCGACGTTTTATATAAGGAACCAGACTTTAAAAGAGACACACCTTATTATTGTTTATTTCCATTGTCTTCTTTTCAAAGGAAACTAAAATGAACATTACCTTCCTGCCACTTAATTCAATTTTCTTAATATGGTATGTTAATAACGGGGCACAAAGGCAATTAGAAGCCGATCTAGGGGGGCATAATAATATGGGATATTTTTATATAGCGCACACAATGATTATGCTAAAGGCGCTCTAATATCACCCCGGCTCTATAGCTAGCTACCTATTTCGGTGCTCACATCATTCAATGCATTCCTTCCATTCAACACCCGGGTGAAGAGTGGCAAATGTAGATTAATGTCTTGCCAAAAGGACAGTAGTGCCGCGCTGGGTTTCGAGCCACTCGACTACGACACTTCTAGGAGGCATGCCCGTATCCCAACCAAACTATATCTGCCACCTTTTATACAATTATGGCTGTGAAAATGTGTGAACATCTTCCTTTTCTCGTTTCTAGATTTGTGCCCCACCCCCGTGAAAAATGGGATAAACTAGTATGGCCTTTTTTTTCTTTCTTTCTTTTGCTGGACAACGGTTTTTCGAAAATGTTCTGGATCCGCCACGCTGATTGATGAAGAATGCAAACTCTAAAAAAAATCAATCGAATTATTGTACGGGTAAAGACAAACAACCAACTAACTTTAGCGACAAGCAATAACAATGAAATAAGCAATTACAATAAACTCAAATGATATGTAATAAAATGACAAATGAGTTGAGGAAGAAATACGAAGAAAGTATATAACTGAATGACGAGATTTCAATAAAAAAATTAAAATGAATATTGATTATGAATCCGCTCTCGACAATGAACATGGGTTAAACCAATCGCGATTGTATTGGCTCAAATCGAATTTGAATTGGGTAGTTTGAGCACATTTTTACATATAGGAACAATACTAACTATATACGAGATATCAAATATAAACTGTGAACGAATTCAGGATGAGTAAGATTTAATCATTTGATTTCGTTCGTACAAATGTAAATTTGGTGAATTAAATCTGGGAAGCCGAAATACAGAGACACACTTGTGAAAATAAAATAGAGGTGGACATACATTATTCGGAAACTTATTTCCTATTACGAAATTGTAAAAGATTTTTGTGAAGACCTAGCTAAATAATGGAACGGTAAAATAAAGCCGACCGATATTGTGTTTGGTTTCGTTTATCTGGGATAAATAGCCAGAAAAAAACAAGGTTTTTTAATGATGAAAAGCTATAAATACAGTCGGTTTGTTGAAAGAACATTTCTCGTTTTCCAATCAAATGAATGTCTGGTAACTGGTAATCCAAAGTTATATGGACACCCCCCCCCCCCCCCCCCCCCCCCAAAAAAAAAAAAAAAAAAAATAGTGGAGGTGTTGTGGATCAGTGGATAAGTCCCTGGACTGTGAACCACGAGGTCCGGGGTTCGAATCCAACCGCAGCACTAGCGTCCTTTGGTAAGACGTTAATCTACATTTGCCACTCTCCACCCAGGTGTTAAATGGGTACCCGGTAGGATGCGAAAGTTAATGTCGCTTGCTTAGCATGTGGCGCTTTACAGCGACTGGCTGGAATACTCCCCAGGGAGCGGATAAAGTGCACACATTGTGTGCGGGCATGTCAGAATCCAATGACCGGGGTAATAATATATTTGTAAAGCGCTTAGAAACACAACCATGTATTAGGCGCTATATAAAAGCGGAATATTATTATTTTAAAAAAAGTACATAATATAGTCATATATTCATATACTATAATAACCTAGTAAATTTTCATTCTGGCACGAAAAAGAGACATGATAACGAAGAAATAAGAAATTTTCATTCATTATGAAGAAATGAATTAAATTATAAATCAAAGTAACGGATAGGAAATGATTAAATAAAGACTTCACCTTTGGTCATTCAAATTATATCTTTACATCAGATCAATCTCTTAAATCAATTTTAAAATTCCACGTTATCTCCGTAATACTCTAATTAAAGGTAACGTATAGTGTTGGTAAGCCCTCAAAAAACTTTTCGTCAGATTGCCTAGATTTTAGTTGACAAATAGCAAGATACTAGCAATACTAAGCTGCTGTGAAGATTACGCCTCATCAATTATTGAGAGAGGTACAAAATAATTTAGATATCGGGTCAGGGATCTAAACTCCTACTACGGCAAGTTGTACTATAACGTGAACACACACGTGTAAAACCTATGGGGACTGTATATGCTACACACACGTTATCTCCATGCGAAGCAACGAGATTTTTGTGAGGGGAGCCGTCGGATACGGAAGGGCCCTGGCGTCAGGCAGTGTATAGCCATATAATGCAACGTTCCTCAGATATTTACACCAACATTCACCGGAAGTCATGGATGCATGCAAGTGGACTCGTAAATATATCTTTCTATAGAAGGAGAACAACATGATACTCGTATCCGGACAACTACCCCCTGGACAACTACGCCCCAGGACAATTACCCCCCAGGACAACTACCCCCGGACAACTTCAACCCCGGATTCTTGGGTTGTTGTCCGGGGGGGGGGGGGGGTTAATTGTCGAGGGGGTAGTTGTCCGAGAATCCATGAAACTATATTTAACACGTTTCTTTCATTTTTGGTTCCGAACTGTACATGAGTTTAACCGTAACTTAGATGTTCTTCACTTACCAGCCGCCGTCGAGATGAGGGCCACAATGATGAAGAAAATTGTAAGCTTCATATTTTTCTCGATCTTCTTTTAATCACTGATGGACGCCTCTTAGTGAAGATGTTATATTCATTCTAAATGAATACCATGCGGGACTTTGCTCCGTCAGTGCACTTTCCAAATTGATGGTAAAATCCTTCAAACTCTGTGGTTTATTGGTTGTCTGTTATTAGTTGGGTTACACGTTACATCCTTGAACACTTCCAGCTGCTTCGCTATCGAGTTTAAAGAACTTTTAGCCTCATTTCGATGCATCCTGTGTTAAAGTTCCCAGTTATTGGTAATAGAGTTTTTAAAAATGAATCAAGTGATTTTGTTTGAAGCTGTGTTTAGTCATTTGATTTTGTTGATAATTTCTTTGTGAATTCGCCACTGATGAATATTATATTCCAGGCTGGTCTACAAAGGATGTTCACCTTTTCATATGAACGTGTGGTAAACATATATTTTGCAATTTGAAGACATAATTGAGACAAGGAAGTGTAAGAGAGACATTTTACCAAAATAAATTTGAGATAATAAGTGCCATGCCCATTGGAGAGGAAAGCATGTTCTGAGCATTATACTTCGCAATGAGCCAAATGAACGCCGTTAATGCAATCTTTTATTTCAGAGCTATTTTAATCTATTACAATGCCGATACAAATTATGAATCCAGATCCATCCGCAGTTGAAGGTCAGGAGCTTTAGCCTTCCTCACCAATTGTTTCCGAGTCATATCGTTTGTAATTCTTGTGTAATCATTTTGAGAAATTCAGAGTTTTTGGTGTGAGTCAACGCCCCAAAGATCAATGGGTGGGCGGGGGGGGGGGGGGGGGTCAGAACATATTTGAAATTTGGACCTCACCCTCCATTTTCATGCTCGATAGTCTTTAGTTTTTTCTTTCTTCTTTGTTTTTGCTTTTCTTTTTCTTTTTGCTTGCCCGTCAGATTTTTTTCCCAATTGAACCCCCTCTCTTTTTGCCCAATAACCTTTTTTTTTTAGCCTTTAAAACGATTATTACCCCTGATACTTCTTAAAGGGACCAAAGTACGAAGTTCTTGTTACTTGAAGATCTTGACCGAAGAGGGGATGGCAGCTGGGATTATGTGGTATTGGGATAGCTTCTTGTGGGATAAGTTGAGGCAATTCAACTTCAATATATATATATATATATACATAACTCTATTCGCGGCCATAGGGGGAATCCTTTTTTCTTGGCCTATTGTTATCATTCCCCATAACGCCCGTCGAAATTCCCCTTAACGCCCAATTTTTATTGTGACGGAATTCCCCCTATGGTCGGTAATAGGGATATATGTATATATATATATGCAGAAATGGAAATACCCACATGAAAATCGACTTGATGTCTGGGCACCTCAAGTCGAAACGGAACTTGGGAAATTGTACAAGCAAAATAGTATTAGCCGTAATGTATGGCTGCCTGTTCACTATGAAAATTTCTAAGTTCCGTTGTCGACTTGAGGTGGCCAAACCTCAAGTCGAGTTTCATGTGGGTATATCCACTGCTGCATATATATACAGCCCTGGAAAAATTATTAGACCAAGCTTCTGTAATAAGGGTACTACAATATGCAAATAAAATTATAAAAATGATTTGTCTTTGTACTTCAATGAATGAATACCAAATTCCAGCAATTAAACCTTATTTTTATGATATTTTGTTTCATTCTTACCACAAAAATTACACTATCAGTAACCATTCTTGGTCTAATAATATTTCCATGGCTGTATATGTATATATATATATATATATATGCTAAATCAAACAGAATGAAACAAATAATAATAACTCAACAAAACCAAAGAACAGAATTATCATAAAGTTGGCAACATAAATCAAAGGAGTAAGTGATATTGAAAAGATGTTACTCGCCAAAGCAAAACTAAAGACAACAAAACATAATTGTCATAAAGCTGGCAACATAAATCAACATAAGTAAGTTAAATTGAAGAGATGTTACTCGGCAGGAGTATAAGTGAAATAACGAAAATGGAACTCAATAGACACAAAAATGAGCAAAGTAAACAATTACCTGACTTTTAAGGGCGAATCAAAAGTGTGTGTAATGTGTAGGCGTTCTGTGCAATAATAGTTACATGTAATACGGACGTCACGTAGAGGGCGTTTACTACACAAGTAAATGGGTGCGTCCGACCGGAACAAGGTAAAAGAAGGGGGGGGGGGGGCTTAGTGAAGTTCCCATGTTGAGGGGATGATTAGGCAAGACCGTAGATACAATCATACAATGTATGTAAAGCGAAGAAAAGAATTGTCAAGGGATAACAATGCTAACACAATGTTCTCAATGTTCATGTTGATCAAGAAAATAATAAAAACAAACTCATTGTTAACTTGTCCAGCCATTCTCTTACACAGGGTGAAAAGAGTCTATTATCTAAAGGTCTTGGCTTTTGCCCATGTCCCCCCAGAATCGACCCTTTGAAGCTCCAGAGTGATTTTCGTGCGTTCAAACGATGTATGATCTTGAAAAGCTACTTCCACTCAAAGAACGGACAAAGCTAATCTTAACCGTCAGAACCTTTGTCTACCTCTACGCAGGGTTCTGCAAACCCGACTAACAAAGAAACCCCGACGAATAATGACATATTAGACAGACTTAACAAAGGTCTTAATGTCAAGAGCGTGTGGATGCTCCACTTCACATCCCCGCCAACACTGGCCCTCTATCTTGATACTATCGAAGCCTCTTTAGAACCTCTCATTAATGCTCGCCACAAAGACAACCTTACCAAAGCAGAAAGAGAGGCACTGACCAACCTGCGCAGCAATCATGATGCGATAATAAAACCGACAAAGGTTCAGCGGTAGTGATTAAATATAGAGACTGCAGTCCTAACTCTTTTTGACTTTACGATACCGAAATTTTCCGTTTTTATTAATGCTTTACAGACCACCACATACAACGAAAGAAGAAGAAGAAGAAGATGTACGTTTTAGCCCCCCCCCCCCCGGAAACCTAATCAATGTAAAGGTCATGTGGGCCTTGTATACTTTACTCCGAGGGCAAAGTAGACCCTCGATTTACTTAAATTTTTTTAGAGATTATATTAAATGTAATCTGAAGTTAAAGTATATTCTCATGCAGATTATACATACGTTTTTATATAATAACGAATAATTTGAATAAGTTGAACGAGGAAGGCTAATTAAACATGCATAAGAAGTAGTCTGCGTACATGTGGCTACGTATCGGGCAAGGCCCTGCTGGTAGACACATGCACATCTGACGTTCGTGGTAGCGAGAGACAAACTACTTGCAGTTTAGATGAAAGGTACGTAGAGATAATTGAACATGATATAAATATAAGCTTATTATGACCAGTGAAATAATGAGAACAATGTTATATTGAAAGTTATCTTAGTGTGAAAGTTGTTTTATAGCTTTACTTGATTTGTGTAGTGTCTATACAGACAACTTTACACGTGTGGGTTATACTAACTTATTGCTCATAAATTGTATTGGCAACTTTCGAATTAATATATTGGATAACTGTTATATAATGAAATTGTAAATTGTTCATCAATTCTTTGTTCAATATGTTAGCGATATTTTATCACCTTGAGTGAGATGTATTTTACTGTCAGAACATGCAAGCGTTCAATAGTTTTGTATCATGCTAATTAGATGCACTACTACTGCACAGCCGAATGTATAGGCGTGCATATTCTTTTGTTGAAGTTTTTTTGATTGATGACTTGTCTGAAGCATCAGACTCAGCTAGTTTAATTATATATTTTTACAGAAATATTGTTATAAATGGTAAATCCATATTGATACTTATTATATTCATTCTTATGTACCAGTAGCTACTGACATGACTGATGTGGAGTTTTTACCAGTTTGGTGATGGGCACAATTGAACTGAGATGATGTAACTTGCTTTACACGTATGACATATTCTGACTAGGGTAAGTGTAGGTGTATTTGAGTTACGTGTGATAAGGTTAAGAGCGCCATCTTCGGCAAGACAAATTGAGTTTCGAAGACAAACGCAAGAACCTGATGTTTGTTCACAAATCTTCAATTATCTGCACCATCTTGTTAGCTGTAGACATGTTATTAGGTTTAAAAGAGGTAAGAAGTTTTCACGGAGTAAATGGAAATGAAGCTACATCAACAGAAAAGTAAAGGTAGCCTTACACAAGGAATTCAAGAAACACTCCCGTAAAAGCCTTGTCGACTCTTGTTTGTGATTGCCTGCAGCTACAGTGAAAACTTCTCATCCATGTAGTTTCTGTTCACTGTTGACAATATGCTAGAAGAAGAAGAGTCTAAAGGAACAAGAACTGACCCAAAACCTACTGAACGCGGGCTTCAGCATCAAAATGACCAACGAGAACTGGAGTTTCGTCACGCAATTAGAGGTTGGCGTCAAGCAGCCAACAAGTTGAGAGCTGCTTTAAGTGATGAAGAACTCATATTAGTCATCAAGCAACAGAGAGATCAAGTCCAAGCTGCTATGGACAAGGCAACAATAGTTCAAGAATCTCTCAGTAAGATTAAGGAGGCCTTAAATCTGCATGATGACAGCCTCGATAAGATTGAAGATGTTGAAGAGCAACATGCGGAGTTGATGAAGGAAATGCAAGAAAGAGTGAAAGCTCTTCAAGGAAGCTCTGCATCTCATTTGTCTTCATCCAGACACTCTTCAAAACATTCTTCAAAACATTCTTCAAAACATTCTTCAAGAAGGCAAAGTAATTGTGAAGAGTCGGTCAACACCCAACCACAAGATGATCCACCTACGATTGAGATGGTAAAACCGAGGGGTCAAGAAGTTTGATGATGGAAACTTGTTAGCAGCCAGTATAGTTGACAAGATGAGGATGAATAATCTACCACTTCCAGAACCCTGTGTGTTTGATGGCAGCTATCTTCAATATCCAGCATGGAAGAGAAGTTACGACCTCCTGATTGAAAATAAGAATATCAATGCAGAAGACAAGTTCTATTATCTTCTCAGATATTTGAAGGGTCAGCCTTTAGAACTCGTGCAAGGTTATTCTCTCTTGGGTGACTCCAGGTCATATGTTGCTGCTAAGGCTGCCTTAGAGAGAAGATATGGAGATCCTTTCATCTTGTCTAACGCCTGCAGGGACAAATTAGATTCTTGGCCGAGAATCAGCAACAGAGATGGTCAAGGTCTTCGAATGCTATCGGACTTTCTAAAACAGTGTTGCACAGCTATGTCAATCATCGGTAACCTGGCTCAATTAAACGACGAGAGAGAAAATAGAAAGATTCTGGCCATACTTCCAGATTATCTGGTAGTGAGTTGGAGTAGGAAGGTTGCTAATTGGAAAGAAGTTTGTGGAACTTTCCCGTCATTTCATGAGTTCAGTGGTTTCATTGAAGAGGAGGCCAACATTGCCTGTGACCCCGTCATCTCTCTCAATAGTGTAAGGGGACTGAGGACCGAAAAGAAACGACCAGTCTCGGGGGCAATATCGATGTATGCCTCAACGAATCGGCCATCTCCACCTTCCAGAAAAGGAAAGAAGCAGGAGCATGGCTGCCTGCTCTGTAAGGAAACCCATCATATAGGAATTTGCAAGAAATTTCTATCAATGACCTTGAAAGATAGAAAGAAATTTGTCAGAGAAAAGGGACTGTGTTTTGCTTGTCTAATACGAGGACACACATCAAAGGAATGTAGAAGGAGAAACACACGCAGTGTCTGCAAAAGAAGACATCCTAACTGCCCTTCATGAGGACTGGAGTAGGAGTAGTCAACAAGAGAGAGATGAGGTGAATAAGGAATTACAGTCGCCTGATCAGGAATTGTTACCACTACAAGACTGTGAGGTGGGACTATTGATCGGATACGACTGTGCTTGCGCTCTGACTCCTCGCTGCATAATCCCTTCTCCTGATTGGCAGCGGACCCTTCGGTATGAAGACCGACTTAGGCTGGAGTCTCGTGGGCATAGTAAGCCAGCACTTAGAAGTCAACCTGGATGACAGAATTGGGTTCGGTCACCGATTAATTACTCGTGAAATACCAACTGAGCTTGTTGAGGGCAGCAATTCAATGAAGAATGTGACATTTTCACATAATGTCAAGATAAAGGAAGACCTGATCAGTCCTTTGACAGTGTTGAGGATGATGGAGGCTGACTTCTCTGATCTGCAGGGAACCAATGAAACATTCTCCCAAAATGATATTCGATTCATGAATATCATGACTGAAAATGTTTGCATCTTGGAAGATGGTCATTATGAAACTCCACTACCTTTCAAGGAAAGCAATCCTGATCTCCCTAACAACAGGTACATGGCGGAGCGAAAACTGGAAAATCTTAGACGAAAGTTTGAGAAGGACCCAGAGTACCATGTTGCATATACCAAGAAGATGGAAGCACTCATGGATAAAGGATATGCTGAACCAGCTCCAAAACTCAAGAAGAAGAACAGTCCGGTCTGGTACATCCCTCATCACGGAGTAATACAGCCCAACAAACTTCGAGTTGTGTTTGACTGCAGTGCTCAGTATAAAGGGGAATCCCTTAACGATCATCTGCTGAGCGGACCGGATCTGACAAATACTCTTGTAGGCGTTCTTTGCAGATTTAGAAAGGACAAGGTTGCTTTCAGCTGTGACATTAGAGAAATGTTCCATCAATTCAAAGTGAGGGAAGACCACCGTAAATTCTTGAGGTACCTTTGGTGGAAGGGTGGAGATATTCGCCAAGACCCTGTCGAGCTTCGTATGACTGTCCATCTCTTTGGGGCATCTTCTTCACCAGGATGCTCCAATTTCTCCTTGAAGCAGATTGCTACAGATTATGCAGCTCAATATGGAAATGATGTGAAGGACTTCGTTCATCACGATTTCTATGTAGATGACGGATTACAGTCGGTTCCTTCTGCGAAGGAAGCTATCGACCTCTCCTCAAGAACCAGGCAACTGTGCAAAAAGGGTGGATTACATCTTCTCAAGTTTATCTCCAACGATAGAGAGGTGGTGGAATCTGTTCCAGAACCAGATAGAGCTAGAGGGGTGTCTAAGACAGATCTACTTGGCACTGATTCAACCATAGAAAAGGCTCTGGGGTTCTATGGTGTGTTGAGTCCGACACACTTAAGTTCAGGCTAACTCTACATGATAAACCCCTGACAAGAAGAGGAGTGCTGGCCACAGTAATGTCAATCTACGATCCACTGGGTCTGCTGGCACCAGTCACACTACGAGCCTTCAAGATTTCTTGAGTCCTGTTCCTACTACGAGTGCTAGTACTGGCACTAGTCCTACTCCTAGTGCCATTGGTGGTACCTTGTCTTCATCTTCAAGCTTCAAATATAAGCTCAAATTCGAACATGTTCAGCCAAGCTCAAGGAAGTGAAAATACATCGGTGAACCAGATTCAATATAATTGTCAGGTTCACATTACTAACAAATAGGTCTTAGACGAGGCCTAAACATTGTAAATAAACATTGTATATACGTTCGCAACCGTCTAGACTAGGCCTAAACATTGTAAATAACCATTGTACGTTTGCAACAGTACATGTTTTGCTGGGCAGGATTCACGCATGGGACATGCCATGACAATTTGAGGTAAGTGAAAGCACTAAGATTGTAGACCCGTTTTATAAAACTATTAATACATGGTTGTGAGGTCGTGCGTTAGTGCGATCCGGCAACACGCAGGTTTTTATCGTGGTGTCTAACACACTCGGCTACGCCTCGTGCGTTAGTACACCACGATAAGAACCTTTGTGTTGCCGGATCGCACTAACACACTCCCAACCATGTATTAACAGTATACTAACAAAACAAATTTCCCGCTTGGGCGAACACTGACTGTTTTGGTCCAGAGTGTGAAAATGACTTGCGTCAAATTACAAAAAGAGGGAAAATTAAACCAGCAGTCGGAATAAGTGCTCCCATTCAAACAAAATGCTCTTTGTCACAGATTTGTAATTATAGCGTTAAATTTTTTTGGCAATTGTCTATCATAATTTCAATGATTTCATTGCCGTAGCAATCGACTGATTAATTGATAAATGGATTGATTGTTGATAATTTATTGATTGACTGGTTGATTGACTGACCGGCAGAGTGGTTGAAGGACTGATGCATTGATTGATTGATTGATTGATTTATTGATAGAATGATCTTTTCTTCTTGAATGAATGTCTGGCATGTGGATTTGATGTGTCTGTGAATTGTGAACACTGTGTTTAAAAGATCTTGAAATAATTGAACATTTTTTTTTGTGCACAATTATTAATTCTCACGCACTGTAGTGATGCGACCTGAAATTGCTTGAAAGTCATCATACATTATGTTCACGAACCGTACATGTAATTACTTAAAGTAACATTTCCAGTGTTTTCTACAATATATTTTGCTTTTAGAATTGTTTTGTAAAGTGTTGCATAGTTTTGGGGGGTTTTGTTTAGATGTGGTACTTGTACTCACCATTCTAAATATATTTGATAATAAGTAGTTAATTTGATAACAATGATTCAAGACACAAATGAGTTAAATAAGTTGTTTCTTTGTATTTAATTCGTTACATGTAGTTGCACTGCCCTGTCCGTACCCAATGGATGCTTATGTTTCATTAAGGAGAAATCACTAGAAAATTAGACAAAAAAGGGAAAAAAGATCCTTTGGTTTAACACGGCAGAAATATGGTTGATTTGAAATCAAAATGATAAAATCAGGGATGTACAAAGAACTTGATTGTGTAAAGTTAATAAAAAGAAGCATTTATAAAAGCAGTACATATTTTTGTCATACGTGTTTTTATTTCATGACTTTACACGCATGCATGTCATACCCCTGAAAATTTGGTGATAGTAATCGCTCAAGTTTACGTGCTTGCTGAACGAGGATCTGATTCTGACAATGAACGTGAATTCTGGTGTTTTATTAAGCGTGAATTCAGAACGTAGAATTTACGTCAATAAGAAGGGTGCAACAGGCGATGTATTAGGTGCATGGATGCGGTGATTATTTTAGTGATTTTGTGGTGAGAATTACGTGATTAAAATTCCATTTTATTGCACGTTCTTTATATGTGCAAAAACGAACAAAATGTATTAACTCATTCACTTTAATATGGAGAGTGAATAACGTGATTAACTAAAAACGATATTGACGTCAATTTTAGGTGATTTTGTTCCTTGATTTTAACGTGTTTCAGTGACGCAATCAATCGTTCATGAAAACACGTAGCCTTGAAACCTTGGTGAGTTCATGGAAGCAGTGATATTTCTAGTGATTTTATGGTCAGAATTAGGTGATTTAGTCCATTTTATTGCACGTGTGTTTTAAGTGACACAGTGAAAGAAACGTATTAGCATATTTACTGCATTTTGAAGTGTTTGAAGAACGTACTTCACTACAAGCGATAATGACGTCGATTTCAGGTGATTTTGTTCCTTGATTTTAACGTGTTTCAGTGACGCAATCAATCGTTCATGAAAACACGTACAAGGTGAGTTCATGGAAGAAGTGATTTTTCTAGTGATTTTATGGTCGGAATTAGGTGATATAATCCATTTTATTGCACGTGTCTTTTAGGTGACTCAGTGAAAGTAACGTATTAACACATTTACTGCATTTTGAAGTGTTTGAAGAACGTTATTTGCTCAAGGTCGTTTACCTGATAATGACGTGATTTTAACGTGATTTTGTTTATTCGGTAGGCACATATTCAAATGAAATTGTTTTCATGTATGATCGGATACACGATACACGTACATATCTATGTGGGTATAATCATACACAGTATACTCTTGTAATTGTTTATTATGTAAAATATTTGTGTGCGTCAATATATAAATATATTTATTTATGTATGATATTTTATAATTTCATATACAAATGTACAAATATGTATACGTGTACATATTACGTACGTATATCATAGGTGTAGGTGCAAATGTATGTTAGAATATATATCTGTGCACCAGTATTTGTGCATTATGCATGTACGTGTACACATGCATTTATTACAAACCTAATTCTTTGACATCTCTTTGTCATATACTTTTTTGAACACGTATGTTACGAGACGCACGTAGTTGACTTGACTATATTGCACGCATATAGAGAGTAAAAAAACAAAACAAATTAATCGTCTTAAAGCCAAAATTCTCCCTCAACACTGGAACTTCACTAAGTCCCCTTCTTTTACCTTGTTCCAGTCGGACGCTTGTTGTTGTTGTTAGTTTGTTGGCGATATCCATCGCGATCTAGATGATTTACGCCAGGCTAGTTGTAAGAGGGCGACATTGCCCTCTTATCTGTTATGCTCTCTCGTTATATGATTCTGATACCTTGCCCGGTGTGTGAGATAAAGACTTTCTTTGGCATTTGTTATTGGCGTAGTGCAAGTTTAGGAAGGATTAGTCTGTGCTTGTTACTCCTTATTTGTTAGTTATTTAATCTTAGAATTGGGTAAGACAGAAAAAAAATTATGGTAAGGGGTTTTAGTATTAACTTGGGAGTTACTGATGTATAATGTGTCTTATACTAGTATCTTGTTATAATTACAGTCTGTCGGCTGCCATGTTTTAGTTGCAACATCAAGACCTTGTATGCGCATCATCTGCTCACCTTGTTATTTTTTTCCTTCTTTTTTCTTTTCTTTTTCTTTTTTCCCTCTATTTTCCTGTTTATTAATTTATTGGTATGTATATATGCGTGTATACACCTACACAAACACGCCCACACACACACACACACACACATACTCACCCACGTTTACATGGCTTTACTTCCGAGGACAACTATTGTTCCTCTATTGTTACTCGTCCTCGGACAGTCGACGGAATAAAGCACAAATTCATTGTTCGACGTTCGAGGACTATTGTCCGGCTTCCGAGGACCATTGTTGTCATGATTTTTTTTTTGTTCTCTGTCCGAAAATGTCCTCGGACATAATGCTAAACAAACGCACGCAGGTATACTTGTGTGTCTTTCCCTTTGTTCTCTCTATTGTTCAAATAGCCACACAAGCAGCAAAAAAAGCCACACAAGCCTGACGGAATAAAGGCATCTATTGTGTTTGACTGTCCATTTAGTCACACAAGTATACCTCTGTTGGTACACCCCCCCCCCCCCCCCACACACACACACACCACACACACACACCACACACACAATGTCTATAATTTGTTGGAAACAATACATATATGCATAATTGCAGAATTTTCTATTTTATTTTTAATTTTTTCTCCTTATAGTTCTTTATATCTTCCAGTACCTTTTATAAAGGCTAAAATACTTGAGTAGATTTCTTCTTTTCCAAGGAGTTTTTTTTTATAGTAGGATTTGTCATGTTGAGCCTGCGATACATACGGTTCCTCTGCCTTTCATATTTAGGGCATGATAACATAAAATGTTTGATGGTTTCAAAAAATATCACAATTGTCACAAAGACTAGAATCGTGTCATTTACTTACTTATCAGTGCCGTACGGCACTATTACTTATGTATAGTAAACGCCCTCTACGTGACGTCCGTATTACATGTAACTATTATTGCACAGAACACATTCACGTTAAACACAAGACAACATATATATTTGCTTCGACCTTAAAAGTCCGGTAATTGTTTACTTTGCTCACTTTTGTGTCTATTGAGTTCCATTTTCGTTATCTCACTTATACTCCTGCCGAGTAACATTTCTTCAATTTAACTTATGTTGATTTATGTTCCCAGTTTTATGATAATTCTGTTCTGTTGTCTTTAGTTTTGATGAGTTGCTTATTATTATTATTTGTTTCATTCTAATTTATTTTATTTAATTTACCCCCCCCCCCCCCCTCATCAGGGAATCCTGGATTGACTCATAACTATATTAATCGATAAAAGAAATAAATAAACTGTCAACAACAATAAAAATGTCGAATCATAATTGTATCAGCAATCGCAAGATTTAACTAACTATATAGCGAAGATGTAAACATACAGTGCGTCCCAGAAAAAAGGAAACCCGTTTTTGGAGATAGATATCTTGATAATGAAATAGGATTGGAATAAAACATGGGCACTTTTAGTAAGAATAAAGTCTCTTCTTTTATGTGACCGACTTGGAACAATTTTACCAGCTTAATGTAAGAATCGATTTGCACAGAATATTGGTGCGAACGTTTAATGCAGATTATTCGAGTTTGTTTTCAATTCCCTTCATGTTGTTAACACGTTTTCTGTTTTGTCTTCAGTATCTTCTTTCTTGTGTTTGGTTTTCTGTTTCTGTTACAGTTTTCATGTTTCTGTTAATTCAGGTTTTTCCTGTGGTAGGAAGACCTTGTGGAGGTGTTGTGGATCAGTGGATAAGTCCCTGGACTGTGAACCACGAGGTCCGGGGTTCGAATCCCACCGCATCACTAGCGTCCTTTGGCAAGACGTTAATCTACATTTGCCACTCTCCACCCAGGTGTTAAATGGGTACCCGGTAGGATGCGAAAGTTAATGTCGTTTGCTTAGCATGTGGCGCTTTACAGCGACTGGCTGGAACACTCCCCAGGGAGTGGATAAAGTGCACACATTGTGTGCGGGCATGTCAGAATCCAATGACCGGGGTAATAATATATCTGTAAAGCGCTTAGAAACACAACCATGTATTAGGCGCTATATAAAAGCGGAATATTATTATTTATTTGACATGCCAAGTCCGTTTCTTCTCGTCGAGACATGGGGATTTGCAGCTACTTCCTGCTGAACTGTGGCAATGTTGTCCTCTGTTCGCACTGACCTTGGCCTCCCAGATCGGCCTTTGTTGAGGTTCAAACTTGTACCTTCATTCTGGTATTTTCAAACGTTCTTCCAGGTCGTTGACTTTGATGGAACATTTGGTGAAAGAAACATAAAAAAGAACACCAAAGAATTGCTAATGAGCCCTCCCTTTGTTAACCAACGTTGCTGCATCCTTTCCAATCTTGACCACTTATTCTGTGCAACTTGATTTTGACATTCAAATTTTAAACTCTCCTTGCTCATCAATGCATAAACTTTTAGTGTCATATTAGGTATCAAAAGAAAGAGGAAGAGCTAAACTTTATGATGATATATATTATATTTTACTGGGAAAATAACCGACAACTCCGGTTTCCTTTTTATTGGGACGCACTGTATAGGTCAATCCCACTTCGACGCTCTGTTGTATGTTAAACCAAGTACGATTTTACTGGCGCGTATTGATTTTCATTAAGTATTTCAAGCACTTTCAAAATCTGCAAGATATCAAAATATGAATTGTGAACGAATTCAGTATGAGTAAATTATATGATTTTGAAGGTATGTGATTGAATGCTAATTTAAGTGAATTAAATTTGGGAACTCGGAAATACAGAGATATAGTCAAGAATTAAACAGAGTGGACTTCAATACATCATTCATTAAGCGTCGTCTATTTTCGACAACTACATGACATCTGAAACATTGGGAACCTGTACTTTGATCGCGGTGAATCATTTGCCCTCTAAGATTTTGGTGCAGTGCCAGGATGAAATAGAGGTACTAAGGTATTACTTTTTATTTCTTTTCGGGGAAGGGTATGGAGAACAGAAAACAAAAACGTTTTGGTGGTAAAAAGAGATTTATTTAACAGTCAGTGTGTTTAAAGAAGTTTCCACTCATAATGCCTCTGGTAAGTTGAAGGAATACATTCATGTCGTATTTTTTGTTTGTTTGTTTGTTGTTGTTTTTTACGAAGGTTCATAATTCCGAAAGGTTCGTTATTCCGAAGGTTAGCATTTCCGAAAGATTCGCTATTCCGAAGGTTAGCATTTCCGAAAGATTCGCCATTCCGAAGGTTCGTACACTCTAAAACTAAAGTGTTAAATCACCATTTAAAAGGGCCGAGGAGTGAACACTTTTTTCAAAGTAGTAGATTAACACTTTTAACATGCTGGATTCAGCATGTTCAGCTTTTATATAGTGTTGCATTCAGCATGGTAAAAGTGTTAATCTGCCATTTTGAAAAAAGGTGGTCACTCCTCGGCCCTTTTAAATAGTACTTTAACATTTCAGTTTTCAGAGTGAAAATTCGAAAGGTTTGCTATTCTGAAGTTTCATAATTTCGAATATGAAAGGATTAGTAATTCTAAAAATGAAATAGGGTTCGTAATTCCGAAAATGAAATAGAGTTCATAATTCCGAAAAATTAAACAGGGTTCATAATTCCAAAGGTTCATAAACTCGGAAATGAAATAGAAACCTGTATCGTTTTCGGAATTACGAACCCTATTTCATTTTCAGAGTTATAAACCTTGTTTTATTTTCGGAATTACGAACCTTCGGAGTAATGCATCAAATGTTCGGAATTATGAACTTCCTGGTGGGAAATTTGTGTTTCAAAATTATGCACCTTCGGAAAAACGAGTACCACCCATTCAAAATTATGTGACCCCCCCCCCCCCCCTTATAAAAATAATGAATAAAACAGTACTAAGAAGAAGAAGAAGAAGAGAAAGAAAAGAAAAAGAAGAAGAATACGCCATTGACTTACCACCACCTATAAAGAATGACTTGTTTCATAATATGAAATTCCAATCTGATATTAAATAAATAAAGAGAATATGAAATACAACAATCTAATTTGTCTGTCAAATTAAATTCTCTACATTAGTCCAATATCTTCAAACAATTAAAAAGATCCCACATTCCGTAATTATTTCATATTTACCCAGCATAATTTGGATGTTCTTTACTTACCAGTATACGTCGAGATGACCACTACAATGAGGAGGAAAATTGTTACCTTCATCTCTTCATCAAATTGATGATGTTTCCTGGTGAAGATTTTGAACTTATTCTAATTCATTACCAGGCAGATGGTCTTCGCTCGGTCGGTTCACTTTCCAAATTAATTGTGAAATCCTTCAGACTCTGTGATTGAAGTGGTCTTGTTTTTAGTTGGGCTGCAGGTTACATCCTTGGACATTTCCAGGTTCGCTGTTGGGTTTAAAGTACTTTTAGCCTCATGTCACTGCATGTTGTGTTAATGTTCCCAATTTTGGTGTGTTTGTTATCTTTTTTTCACTCCTCCTGCATGACAAGTACATGTACCATGGTAATTTGACAATTTACTTAGTTATTTTTTTATTCTCATAACCCAATGAGTAATATTCGAAATTAACCTGAATGATTTCCTTTTCATTGGATTTTCACCCAAGTGATGTTAAATGGGACTCTTCGTCTACACAGGGTGGCCCAGAAAGAACGCATCACCTGATATATGCAATTTCAATGACAATTTCAATGACATCATTGACACAGTATCATTAGTTTTTGTTTTATTGGGTAGAAAATTCTAATTCCGAGTGAAATGACACCAAGCTCATCAATTTAGGTAAGGCCTTTTGACTCTACGGCTATACGTGAGGCAATGTCATTTTCGATATTTGCTACTTTTGCAACAGCAGTCATGCTTGAAGCAACGAGAAATTTGCGTATGACGGCTTTTCATACAGTCAGCTTTGCTGACAAACGCATGACTGCCCTCTCTTTGAAAACGAAGGCAGCATGAATGAAACGGAGATTGTATGGAAAGCCGTCATACGCAAATTTCTCGCTTCTTCAAGCATGACTTCGTTGCAAAAGTAGCACATTTTGAAAATGGCATTGCCTTTCAAAAATTGATGATCTTGGTGTTATTTTACTCGGAAAAGAATTTTCTGCCTTATAAAATAAAAACTAATGATATTGCCTCAGTGATGTCGTTGAAATGGCAGATCTCAGGTGTTACGTTCTTTCTGGTACACCCTGTATAATGCAGAGAACTTAATGAGCAGATTACAAAGAATATTCGAAATGTGATACTTGCATGCTTCAGATAATTTGCCAATGCCAAATTTCCCTTTCCATTACATTAAAAAATATTTAAAATATATTCAAGCAATGAAGTTTTTTCTTCTTCTAATCTTTAAAAATGAATCCGGTAGGTTATTTTTTAAAATTCATTTATCTAAGTTTCTTAATAATATTCTCTTTGTGGATCCGCCATTAATTACTAGTATACTCCAGGCTGGTCTACAAAGGATGTTCACATTGTATTACGAACGTGTAGAAAAAGAACATTCTACAATTTCACGACATTATTGAGACATGGAAGTGTCAGAGAGACATTTTCCAGGGTGAAATTAAAATAAAGTTGGAAATTGAGTTCCATTGGAGAGGGAAGCATGTTCTGAACTTTATATTTCGCAATCGCCGTTGAATTTAATCGACTCTAATAAGTATGAAACCATGCAGGTACTTCCTCAGTCGAGGGTTATGAGCTTTTGACTTCCTCTCATTGTTTACGAGTAATATTGTTTGTAATTGTGCTTGTGTAAGCATTTTGAGGATAACTGTGTTACGAATGGCTTGGATGATGAGAATGATTTTCGCATGAAAGTACATACTCAAGGGTGGATCGGGGGGGGGGGGGGGGGGGGGGTCTCCTCCTTTTTTTTAATTTAGTGAGTCAACACCCTAAAATATCTCCCTTTTTTGTGCTTGTCAGAATTTATTTGGAAATTGGACCCCACCCACCCTTTTCATGTTTTTTCTTTCTTCTTTGTTTTTCTTTTTCTTTTTGCTTGCCTGTCAGAAATGTTTTTGTTTGGAAGCAAGTGGGAAAGGTTGATTATGTATTATGTGGTACATAACATTTGGTGTATATACCAGGGGGGGGGGGGGGGGGTGGAATTCATCGAAATGATAAGAATTTGACTCAGTCTGAAGTCACTTGCACTGCACACAGAAATGATTATTTGGGACTACACACATATGTGGTATGAATGTTTGGTCCAAACTTTCCAGCAATATCTCGTCATATTTAATGTTTCGAATATGAGGGCATTTGAAAAATCATTTCAGGGGCATTTTTTCTATGATATTCTACTAAACTGAAATAAAAACAATGAGAACGCGAGATTTATTTTTTGTAACAAAAAACAAAACAAAAAACATGCTGAATGAATGAGTGAATGAACAAAAAGACACTTGACACTTGGTGCTCCATAAAATTAATGAATAACGGCCAATAACAATAATAATAATACCGCGCCGAGGTATCGTTTCCTATTTCGAAAATGGCGAAATTGTGTGACTAATAGGAATTTTTCATACAATGTATTGAAAAGAAGATAATAGAAAGAACAATTTACATAATTATCGTCATTCACTTCATATCTTTACATCAGTTCGATCTCTTCTTCAACGTTTAAATTCCACTTTCTCTCCTTACTTACTCTTAACGTGGATGTTCTTTACTTATCAGTCAAAGTCGAAATGACCGCTACATACAGGTAATAACCAACAAAAATACAGATAGATAAAGAATAATATACATGTAGAGCGTAATATAGGTTTTCTCGGCCAATTTCGTCAGCTTTTCATTCGTTTTGATACATGGGTCATTCAAATTCTATATCATCCATACCAGGTAATATACAAATTAACAATAAAAATATTGCCCAGGTTGAATCTACCAAATTTCTGGGTGTTTTTATAGACACTAGACTAACATGGAAGGTTCAAATTGATTGCCTATGTAAACTGTTATCACGTAATTCAGGTGTAATGAACAAGTTGAAACCTTTTGTACCTCCTCATGTTATGCTTATACTCTATTCTGCCCTGATCTTGCCTTATCTTAATTATTGTATACTTGCATGGGGAAATTGTTCCATAACCATAATTGACAAAATTAAAGTTGTACAAAAACGGGTTATTAGAATAGTAAATAATGTTGGATTTCGTGCACATACAAATGAACTTTTCTATACTTGTAACATCCTTAAGATATCTGACTTGTACTTGTATAATCTTGGAATATTTATGTACGAGCTCTCGAAAGGTAATTTACCAGATGCTTTCGTCCCTATTTTTCAACGCAATAATGCTGTACATTCCTATCCAACTAGGCAAACAAACCATTTTCACCTCCCCCGAACTCGCACCGTTTTCGCAAAGAAAACAATCACCTTCACTGGATCCAAATTCTGGAACAGCCTGAATAACGAACTAGTTGATAGCCCCTCCAACAATTCTTTTAAACGGAAGCTAAGGTGTTACCTCTTATATAAGTACATGTATGTATGAATATTCATATCTTGTTGGATCGTACAGGTGGTCACATAGACTTTGATTGTGTAACACTGTCATGTCTTTACAATTTTTTTCTTCTCCTTCTTCTTTTGCTTTTCTTCATTTTCTCTTTTTCTTTTCTTCATCTTATTTTCCTTTTTTCTTTTTCTTTCTTCTTCTTCTCTTTCGTCTTTTCGTTTCTTTACTCCATATTCTGAGGTTTGCTCTCCGCGTACGTTTTATAAATCTGATATTTCTAGTCCGTCCCCCCTTTTCATTGCATCCAAATCAGAGTTACTTTATACGGGAGCCTAATCATTTACAAGCAATGCTTTTTATTTAGGCTCCCCACATTTTACATATTTCCTCTTTTGCCAGTCGTTTATATATTTCTCAAGCTTTTTACCTATTTAGTGTACATTATACTTGATCTGAGTTCCTTTGAAATTGACAGTTATGCTTGTAAAATAACTTCTGAAAAATTGTTTTGATGTAAATGTGGAATGTGGAACAAATAAACTTCAAACTTCAAACTTCAAATTCGCAAAATACCGATGTAGGCTTGAGAATGTCATTCAAAATGGCACTTCTTCATTTGAATTACTTCTTTGGTCAATGGAATTTGCACTTGTATCATTCAATTTAACAACCGGTTACAAATGCGCAGTTTGCATTCAAATTCGTCAACGCTGGCAAAGTGGACGTCCGGATCATTCAATTTCCACCTGGTCATTCAACATAACAAAGTTTTCATTCAAATTCGCCTATCATTATTTTTCTCATCTAACAAAAGTGAGCTTTATTCTTTATTAATATCCGGTGATGTGTCTAGGAAATAACTCCTTGCATACTACTTAAGGGTCATGGGTATCAACAGGCGGGGGGACAGGGGGGGGGGGGGGGACGGGACATGCCCCCCATCCCACGATTAGGATGGTGATTGTGATTATGACTGTGGTAGAAAGACTACATATAATGTACACAAATATAAATGGCCCAAAGAGATCATGACCGCCGAATAAAATTTCAAAAAAAACCAAAACAAATAAACAAACATGAAAATAAAGCGATGTCCCAGCATGTAATGTCCCACACCACACACTTTGCTAATTCTACATGTCGGTGATGTGACTAGGTATTAAAAAAAATTATATATGATCGTTCAGTTGCTAAATAGTGTTGATTTAGTGGGTATACAACCCTCGTGGGAGCAAGTGAAATGTTTGTTGCTCACTATACCGTATAATTTAAAATGAATATAGCACGGAACGAAGCTAGCGGATTTATATGAAGATTACGAATTTGACCGAGAAATCCTATATTATGAGAGTCATCCGTGGCAGAAAAGTCATGAATTCAGGCCCGTAACTAGGATTTTTGCGGGGGGTTCAACATTGGAAAAAGTGGACCTTTCTGAGGGAGCGAAGCGACCGATTAGGGGTGGCGGGTGGGGGGTCAGGGAGCGTGCCCCTCGAAGGGATGGGCACGAGCCGCCGTGATTAAAGGCTACAGCATTCCCCGGGCTAACACTCGATGAATCGCTTTCACTCAAACACACCAAATGTCACGCGTATGTTATAGTTGTTTTAAAAATAACAATATTGCTCTTTTTATTGGCAATTGCAATTTAAAACTCATAAGACTGAAAACTTTACACATTGTAATGTTGAGGGGGGTAAATTTTTTTTCATGGAACACGTTTTATGGTATTTATTCACAAAATCTGGTTTTCAAAAATACTAACTGAAATTCAAATCAATTTCGATATTATTGTTGACAATAGGCCTACAATCCCGTAAATTGTGTATCAATAAAAAACACAACACATAACCATTTCTGACCAGGGGCCTGTAACATAAAGAGATAAATCAATCTTACGATTGATATCAAACGTAAGTCTATGGCAAAACATGTACTAAAGAGTTACAATTGATCGTAAGATTGATTGTATATCTTAATGTTACAGGCCCCAGGACTCATGTATAAGTAATGATTTTCCATGAATTTTATATTATATTGTTTTATTGTCCATATAAGGAAATTCGTCTTGTTTACATGCATTATACAACTGAAGATATACATACAGGTAATAATCAACAAAAATACAGATAGATAAAGAATAATATACATGTAGAGCATAATATTATGAGAGTCATCCGTGGCAGAAAAGTCATGAATTCAGGCCCGTAACTAGGATTTTTGCGGGGGTTCAACATTGGAAAAAGTGGACCTTTCTGAGGGAGCGAAGCGACCGATTAGGGGTGGGGGGTGGGGGTCAGGGGGCGTGCCCCTCGAAGGGTATGGGCACGAGCGTAGTCAGAATTATGTGACAGGGGTGGGTCAAATGTGAAGCCCGAACTTAATTATGCTACCACTGTGTAGGATTGCAAATACTGCGAGCGAGCAAAGAAATCGAGAGAAAAATAAAAATGTACTTTTAAATGGCAAAATTTTATTTCATTAGTCACCAATAGGTGAAATGTAAAGCTATATCTCCAGTCATCTTGTTGCCATATGCAGGAATCATTCATATTAATAAAGTTTTTAGGAAATGAAGCGAACGGGGGGCACTTTGCTGTTCTTCTTTTATAGAAAGTAACCCTAATATCTGGGCGCCATGGCGATAGGGCAGTGACGTGCCCGAAATTGTCATAACATTGAATATTCATGGACCTAATTAATTTCTTTCTTTAACTCTTGGTTTTTCCCCAGATAGACTTTGTATAGTGCTCCCTTTGTATGATAATAAGAATGATAACAATGATAATAATATTGTCCATTTATATAGCGCAGCTAATATACAAATATACATGTAGTATACTGCGCTTCACAAAGTATCTTATTACTCCTTCTTTAGCCAAGCTGCCATGATAAGGCGCTAAGGCAGACAAGAAATTTCTTCCAACCGGGTACCCATTTACTTCACATGCTTCACCTGGGTGGAGAGTGGCAACAATTCTTTCCTCTTTCAAATTTCACATCTGTTGTTGAGTAGTCTGTTCACAAGCCACTCAGAGTAATAATGACAGTTATTAGTGAAGAGGTTATAGTTGTTGTTATTTATATACCACTGACCCAAACGATCGGCTTGCTCCCTCGTACATCGACTCTCTCCTTGATGGTGTGAAAACCCTCTGCACGTCCCGCTTTTTCTTCCTATTCCTCCATCCCGGTACACCCAGAGACCGTGCCCCCATTCGTACCACTTGCCTCGGTACTGCACCATGGAATGCCACATTTTCAACTTGTTGAGGGTAACATCGCGTTTTCCTCTATTCCTAGTCCAAGAAGACCATGGGACGCCACAGCCTACGTGAAAAAAACTGATGTAGTCGACACGCACTGGATATGCTGAAGGGCATAATGAAAAAACAAACTTGAGAATATACGATAATTATGTGGCAATTCATAACATTTATAATCAAGCTGTTGCCCTATCTTCTAGATTGTTTTGATAGCAAATTAGACGTTCTTCTTTGTCTTCTCGTTTTTGTTGCCTATTTCGATTGCTTTTTTCTTGAGGGAACTGAAAATTGCGTTCGTGTTCTTTCTTTGTTTTACATTTACTAATAACCGTAACGAGGCAATCAGTGGCGATCGATTTGAGGATCCAGGTGCATTGGGGTGCGTCCCCCCCCCCCCCCCCCCCCCGACCAAAACCAAATCTACCAAACCTTTTATACACAACTGAGTAAAAAGATTTACTTTGGACCAGTGGGGAGATTACAGGCCCGTTTATGTCAGAGAATTGTCAGAGATTTTGCCTCAGACTTATAAAACAACTTATACATTGTATCTTGTCTTGTGTTTTTTGTTTACATATGTGCCCTCACACACCCAATAATAACAACAACAATCACCAACATCATCATCATAATATACATAACATACAATGACGACATCGTTTTAATTTATATAAAGCATTGGGAATTCCATTTCCTACCCAGTTCTCGACCTTTAACTGCCTCAAAAGATTGGCTCCTACTTAACTGACCGAATTACTCACTTCAAACGGAATCCTCAGATTATCCCGATAGTCCCTCCTTACTACCCCAAAAATAAATACCAAATTTTGGGGGTCACGCTCTTTTCAGGTTCCATCAGCAGAAACAAATTGCCAGAATATCTTGTTTAAAATGTGATACTGTCGACAATTTCTATACACATCTTGAAACATTGTTTTTTAGAGACAATGTTCAATGTTAACTGGACTTGATTTAAGGAAGTATGCTTAACGTAAGTCATTCTTCTCTACAGAGAAATTTAGTAAACTTACTATGAGTAAGTTTACTAAAGTTCTCTGTATATCTATCTTTGTTTATTGACTTTTTCGACGTCGCTGTAGGGTCTAATTACACCCATGAATATGTTCATATATTCTAGTTATACTAGTTGTATCGCATTATATGTTCCCTTTATATATTATATATTATATTATTATTGTTTGTTGTGTATATAATATGCGTTCAAATATCTTATTCTTTTTGCCGTTTCTGTCGTACTCATGTAGATCTGAAGAAGGGCTAATTGCCCGAAAGCTAATTAAAAGCGTGGTACCAACAGCTACGTCTGCAGATGTACTCATTGTGTTGCCTCTATATAATTAGCACCCGAGTACACTACCCCACCATGTTAAAGAGTGTGAGCCAATTGTTGATATTATATATATATATATATATATAGTTCAAAAGTTCTGCGACGGAGATTAAAAATTAAAAATTAAAGATTAATCAGTGTCTCTCTCTCTCTCTCTCTCTCTCTCTTTATTATATATGTATGCATTGTGACGTACTTGTATATATATTGCGCTTTAAAGCATTTTATGTATGCGTATGCATTTTTGACGCTTCTTTGTTTTGAATGAAATCTTAATGTTTCATTTTAAACTATGATCATACTTGATAAAGCCCTAAGGGCGAAAATTCGTACTTCTTTATTGTTCACGGAGTGCCTTTATTTACTGTTTGTTATTTACTTTTCATCTCCGAGCAGAACTTCAATATTTGATTATATATATATACAGCCATGGACAAAAATTATTAGACCAAGAATGGTTACTGAAAGTGTTATTTTATTTCCTTCTTACCAAAAATATATCATAAAAGCAATGTACAATTGCTGGAATTTGTTATTCATTCCATGAAATACAAAGACAAATCATTTTCATTAGTTTGAATGCATATTATAGTACCTTTCTTACAGAAGCTTGGTCTAATAAGTTTTTCCAGGGCTGTGTATTCTATATATATATATATATTCTACAGGGAATAAGGGCAACATCAGTTTCAAATCGTAGGCAGTCGTACGATTTTTGTGACGTCACTCGGAGCCGATTTGGCCATTTCACCGACTGGAAAACTCGGCAAAAGCCGTATTATCGATTTAACTATCTGTATGACTATTCAGACCCTCAGTCAAAAATATTTGTTTCGTTTTTAAATGATTTGTCAAATGATAGTACATTTTCTTCTGAAATCGGATCGCAGACCGATCGTAAGGTGTGCGGTGGCCTTAATTATACATGCATATGTAATGATGTTAATCATTTAATGCAGTCGTTTTTTGTACAAAACCATTCGCAATAGGGTTTGGCGGTGAGTAAATTTCGACACTAGCTCATGAATTGGCTAATCCCTTTTGGAAAGATTTATTTCACGCTTTGTCTTTGTTGAGTGAGGGAAATGATTGTTTGAGGAGAAATAGCTCTATCCAAATTGATCAAAATTCTGTAGTTTTCATGGTATGAAAAAATCAGATGTATCAATGACCTGATTGATGTTAAAGGGAATTAGTTGACTTGTGAAGAATGGGAACAAAAGTTCGGCTTGAAGTTGAATTATCTGTCTTATTATTCTAGTCAATCAATAAACTGTGGGTACGGTATGTATATTGAAACATGTGAAAGAAGTATCCCACAATGCCTTCACATATCAAAATACTTGTACATGACATACAAGGATGTAGATACATCTACAAAACTCTTCTTGGAAAAACAGAATGTACACACTTAATGGGAACGCCATAAAAATGAGGTTTACTCCGGATGTTGGTTTAAGATAGTTTCAGTATAAGCTAGTTAATAGGATTCTGTTCTTAAAAGAAAGTGCATATTAAGATGAAAATAGTCAGTAACGAAAAATTTTCATTTTGTAAAAGAGAGTTGGAAGACATTGCACATTTCTTGCATAAAACTTACCACTAATGGTAACTCTGCTATCAGTGGTAACTACCATGGTAACATCACTCAACAACCAATCAAAATCAAGGTTTCCATGGGAGTTACCACTGATGGTAAAGTTACCGTTAATGGCAAGTTTTATGCAACGGGGCCCTGGAATGAAGCAGAAAAATGAATACATGAAGGCTCTCGACTCGAGTACAGATGAAGTTCAATTTAGAAAATGTAAGTTTTAGTTTCGAAGAGAAGAGAAATGATGCTTTAAATGGCTGTTTGTACAAAAGCTTACTAACAAAATTCCGATATTCATTACCACTTAGTTATTTAATGTTATGAGGATAATAGATATATTCATTCTATATCGGGTATATATAACAAATTTTGTACTAAATTTCAGTGACTTTAACCTTTGTTTTATAAATGAAAATGAGAGAAATGTAAAAGTATTGTTTTATTTGAGTTTAAGATACATATCAGTTTCACTAAAAGGTGAAAAAAAGGTAAAAGCTATAAGAAATATTGTCATTATTGTCATTGTTATTTTTATTATTGTTGTCGTTTTTGTTATTATTATATCATTAAGTTACGAAAAGTTACGAAAAGGAGCTCATGAGATGAAACCTCATATGTGGGCATTCAAATCATATTTTTACGTAAGTCCAATTACTTCACTTAATTTTTAAATTTCTCAAGTTTTTAGCTTTCTCTTTATTTCCAGTGAGCACACCCCATTTGCAGCACTTGCCTTTAAATCCGTCTACACCCATAAACTGAAAGAATCGAAATAAGGCGGGGTTGGCCGAAGTAGCACGCTTTCCTCTATCCCCACCCTCAGAAGAGGATTGGACACCAGCGTCTACGTGAAAAAAAAAGAAAAGAAAAGAAAAATTCAACAAACACGGATGTACTCACATCGAATTTGAAGTGGATTTTTTAAGCCCACTTTTTAAACATAATTATAATAACAACACTGTATACGATATATTCAATATCAATTGTTAACGAATTTAGTATGAATACATCATTTGAATTTGATCGTGTAGATATAAAACAAATATACAGGGCCTTTTATTCGGAAATCTCTCGACCCTCGAGGAAATAGACGACTTCAAAGACTACTGTAGAGTGTAGTCACTTCGACCGACCCCTATAGATCTAGCTCTATGCATGGATATACTACTCGAACATAATTATATCCATATCGTCTAGTCTTCATCAAGATGAAATTGTATTTTCTTCAGAACTTCAGAACATGTTGTAAATACCTTTTGGTAAAAAAATAACACTTTTTACCAGACTTTTTTTTATTCACTTGATTATTGTGACAAATATACGGTACGGTGATTAATCATAAACACAGCTAGCGCCCGTGGATGTCCACGGGCTGCTTCTGCTGGATATGGCTGGAGTGCCCAAGTCTGTGCAGCGCCCTTATCTGCGCATAAGCGCGATTCTGATAATAAAATAAAATAAGAAACACAACAAACATAAATACTCTGTCCTTATTATAGCAATAGATATCCATTCAAAATACGAGTACAAATATTGACAAAGTATCTTATTCTAGTGATGATGTTTACAAGCCTCGAAAATCCTTCTTTAGGATTTTTGTCGTATGCCCTACATCAATAGACAATAGGGTTGTGTAAGGTCGCGTTTATCATCTTTCCCCAGTTTGAAACGGCTTTCCATACCCACTATCAAAAGCCCTTTCCAATGGCCTTTTTGCAAAATAAGTTGCGTTTATCATCTCATCGAAAAGTCGAAAACCGACGTTGTCACTGCGCAGGTGCATTACGCAGTTTGACCCGAGGAGAAGGGGTCATATACGGCGCGCGCTTTTTTGTTTTGGCTATCGCTAGTATAGTGCAGCATACGTAGCTAGTAGTACTGTGCTGTGTACACATGTACTTGCCTAGCGCGCGTCTTTTCAGAAACCGGAAACACGTAGTTCGTGACCGAAGTATAAAGTCGTTTCAAAACAGCTTTGTGTTTATCTCGCTTTTTGTAACCTGCTTCTGGCTGAAACCTGTTTCGGAAACCACAAATTTGCGACTTTCAAAAAGGCTTTCCGAACCACATAATCAAAACAGCTTTGCGTTTATCATCTCTAAAAAAATCACTGAAAGCCCTTTGGAAAACCTGTTTCTGCCGAAAGAAAGAGTTGATAAACGCACCCTTAGATTTCCTCTGTAAAGTGCTTCAGGTGCCTAGGACAAGACGGATCTTGTTGTCGAAGCTTTGCTTGGCAGTATGGGATTTCCTGGGGGGTTTTCCCTGTTTAATGGTTTATTCAGGTTTTCACCCATACCCGAGCGGTAAATTGCTTAATTATTGGCACTATAATTGTTGCACGCTGCTCTAAGCTTCCTCATTTAAAGGGAGACGTTTTAAATCAAATGGAATTGTGACGATTGTTATTGCATCTTGATTCTTGATTACACCTTGATTGTCATGATGGTTGCATTATTTAGGGCCGCTCTGCCTGTTGAATGCAGGAAGGGGCCTGTCATGCCTGTAGCTCGTCTGTTGGATGCAGCAGCAGGGAGTGGGGTTGATGGGAGGTCTATCCTGCCTGTTGTAGCGCAGGAGGGGGCCTATAGCTTGCCTGTTGTGAGTTGGGATGGTCAAAGTCGCCTGTTGAAATGCAGGGACAGGGGTTAGGTGCGGATAATTTACATCTTAATTATGCACCTTGTTTATGTTTGGTGCGGATGCTTATACCAAACTGGAAACAAGATGAAAAATTGATTTCCGGGCCAATTTTGTAATGGATGCTTCCTTTGAGTAGTGTTGCAATAGTTATTCTATTCATAACTTGTTTACAAACAAGAGCCTGTAATGTACAAAGAAATTATGCCTATACGCCTACCCAGTGGCTTTGGTATATTACTAATGTCATAATATGAATGAGCAATACTGCGCTGCTATGAAGATTTGGAGCCATCAAGTGGAATATTAAACAAATGAGAGGTAAGAAAATATATTGATACCGAATAATCAGGGATCTAAACTCCTACAACGGCAAGTTACTGTACAGGGGTACACACACGTGCAAAACCTATAGGGACTTGTGTGCTACACATTTCCACTATCTCCTGCGCATTCACTTATATTCTTGTGTGAAGATCGAGCTGTCGCGTCGGTGGAAAGGTTCTATAGCGAAGGGCAGTCTATAGCTGTGATCCAGCGTTCCTAAAAGATATTTACATTAAAATTCACGGATATCGTGGATGGAAAACCAAATGATCTCGTATATATATCATTTTATACTTAGGAGGAGAAACAACAAGCAACTAATTTACACGTTTCTGTCCAGTTTTTTTATGCTGCCGAAACTGTATGAGCTTTAACCATA